>JAVQIZ010067356.1:0-11686 GCA_036023535.2 Galaxias brevipinnis
CCCGGGGGGCCCCCCCACCCCCCCCCCCCCCCCCCCCACCCTCCCCACCCAACCCCCCCCCCCCCCCCCCCCCCCCCCCCCCCCCCCCCGGGGGGGGGGGGGCGGGGTGGAGGACGGAAGATTTATAATTGAATAACTCTCCGAAGCATGGTAACGGGGACTGGCCCTGCCAGGAAAAGCAAACGCCATAAGAGCAAGCGAGCGAGGCCCTTGGATGTCAGCCACTAAAAGTGGAGTGGAGCGAACCCTCTGCACGTAGATATTTAAAAATGTTCATTCAGAACCCCCGTCTAGGTATTGTGATGGTCTGTTGTGTGATCGCTCCAGACAGCAGACACCGAAAATGAAAATAAAAAACAGTTGTGCAATCTCCTTGCCCAACCTCTCATTTGATCCAGCACCACTCTCTACCAGGTTTTTTTAATGCTTCACAAACCAGTTTGAAAATAGAATCACAGTAGAGGAAAGGGAAGGAAATTTGTTCCAAATGATGCGTTTAAATCACACAGTAGAGATTGTTTTTGCTGTACTGACTGAATTGGCTTTGGCTTTGCCCCTATAATGCACAATTCTCTGGACCATGGATTTGGCATCCAGGCTGTGCCTACGGGAAGTTAGGGGAGTTGGCGAGGTGGGGTCCTCCAGGAAGGAGTTTACCTTGCCTGTTTGCCTTGGCATCGATGAGTGCAGAGTGAATGCAGGGCAGAGCAGCCGCATCAGGCATGAATGAACTTCTGACTAAATGGACTCACTTTTCCCAAGGAAATGGGCTCTACTTCAGAGGGCTGATATGAGTCAAGACAACTCATAACTGATCATCCACTCGTAACTGAGCAGAAACTGTGAAGCGGTAACGTGGCATGGACGATCGACCGGTTGTCACATTAACGTACATTCATCACTTCTGCCATTACTTACACACGACTTCTTAACATATGACGTATTCAATTGAAAACACTATCCACTGTTGTTCTAATTGCTGAGACTTCTGACAGATTTTCTCCATGTGATCAGTACAACCGGAATATTTGTGTATTTCAGAGAGGTTTTTCAAGAGACAGAATGTTTTCAATGATGCAAAGTGATCAAAAAGAATACGGCTAATATACCAAGGAACATATGTCTGCCTTGAAACAACAGAAGACATTAGGAGTTGTTTTCTTACTTATTTTAACAGGTGCATACTTCTAAATGTTCATTAGTAACTAAATCCTTTCTCTCTTTGTAAACCAAAAATACTGTTGTCTGTTTTTATTCTTCATTATCCTTCCTTTCTTATTTCATGGTTTTGTTTTCATCCATCTAAGGTTGTACATTTTAAATATTATCAAAATCTTCTAAAAAAGGCTGCCAAACTCATTTACATGTCGGCTTAATCTTGGATTGGAAACCATGGGACACAAACATGCCCAGCAATTCGCATACTCATACTATGCAATCAAAGTCATTACATCTTCCTTGACATAAATTTTTCATTTTATTACATAATAGGGAAAGCAAAAGGCATGGTCTTTAGCTCGAACTTTGAAGTGTTTGTAGATGAGGCTGGTTAAGCATTTTCAGGTTAATATGTGTGTATTGTTCACTGACACTGAACAAGCACTTATATGAATGGAAGATAGGGATAACAACACTTAGAAGGAAAGCCTACTCCAAATTCACTATTTTTGATTTTCCCGTTTTATATCTGCTATTTGCAAAAGCAACATATGTACACCATTAAGTGAACATGATCAGAATAAGTAATGTTTAGTTGTTTTATTCTCCTAAACATAAGACTTTAGAGTAGGCCTAGTAAATATTGTCTTAAAGTATGATATGAACCTCATAATGTATCAATTCAAGAGAGCCCAGTTTCACCACAGCTTTCACCACACTGTTTAAGATTTGCAATAGCAAATGTGCAAAACTAAACCGTGAAAAGATCAAATAAACATATGGTACTAAATAATTGAGTCTGTACATTTCCTGACAAAAATGAGAGAGAGGAAAACACAATGGAAACATTATGTATACGTCTTGTATTTATCTTTCACAAGCAAAGAATTTAACAATTCACCATCAGGTTACAATCTTTTGATTTATTTCCCTCCCGTAGTAAGTGGCAAAGTCGATTTAGAACTTTAGACATTGGTCCAATCCATCAACCCTGTCCATAAGCGTATTTCACCTAACGGAACCAGACCCCCCAAAAGAATGAAATAAATACATCCATGCACTGAAACCTGCTTGTTTCTGCAGCCAGTTGCACTGTAAAATCGTAGTGCCCGAACGTAAATTAAATAAGAAAGGAGAAACAATTCTACAGTATTAAAAAAGTAAATAAACAAAGTGATTGCATTGCCTGTCTTTAAGTCGCCAGGAAGAGACGAATTATGTTTACCTTGTAAGTGTCTTAAGTTACCTTTATATTTGTATGAAGAATTTGCACTGTTTATTTGGCTTTGGTGGTTATATTTAACAGATTAGCTGAACCAGAAAAGGTATAGAAACAAGAGGGAGAATTAAATGCATTACTTTTATAGACATTATGCAAATGGATTTGTTATAACACCTGTTAATCTTTGAATAATAAAGAAATAATTTTCATAATAGGAAATAGTGCAATACACATGATTAATTTTATATTAAACATTTTATCTATGGCCCAACATCATCATATAATTGCACATACAAACGTATTTTAAAAAGAACGTTAAAATAAAAAAAAATGAAAAAAGGCTATGTACTATGTTACAAGGTTTAGGCCTATATTATCATAAAAATATCAAAAAAATGAATCTATTTAATTTAGTCTACATTGCAGAAAATATATTTTGTGTAAAACACCAACAATTAGAACAAATGTGCGTCTAATTAAGTATTTCTGAATATTTTCAGTTAAAACAAATCTCGAAATTATTTATCTCTAATCACACAATTACAAAAGTTCAACTGACTTGATTATAGCACGTATAGAGAGTTAACACGTCACGTGACACACAAAACGCAATTGCCTATCAACGCAAAACCACAATCAAAAATCGTTAAGGGAATATTGTGGAAGTGAACGAACGAAAGTGGTTCGGGATTACCCCATAAACATAGCCTAAACGAAGATATTAAGTATTTGACCGAATAATGCGAATAACTTATTATCCTTTATTGAATAACTGTGTGTGGCAGAGGTACACAAAATAGAGAATGATGAGTTAAATTGTTTATGCAGTAATGCGCTACATAGCAAATATGGCGTTTTAGCTAAATTATTATTTCAATACCGTGACCATAACGTCAGGTGCTTACTATTACGACTTCGCCTACTTGAAACGTATTTAAGAACATCTCTGCATGAAAAACATTGCCGCGTTACACATGGAGAAACAGAAAATCATTGGGAGAACCAATATCAAAATGCATTGAATAATTACATTTGCTATGTATAGAAATAATAGTGCATTGGGATTATTAAACTGTAGCAGGGACACCTTGAAAGAATAAGGCAAGTTCTGAGTATAGAGGATTTTTAAACATGTCCACACATCAATTACAGATTTTTTTTTTTTGGTGGGGGGGGCAATAATGGGGATCTAGTAGATATGAATCCCTTTTCTCTAAATATTGCTGAGGAAATTCGTAGACTGAACAATCTATTCGTCTTTTTTTATTTCAATATGCTCGTCTTGTTATTTTGCATTGTTATCTTGTTATTTTCTGTTAATTAATTAGAAACAACCATATTTGCATTACATTTCGTGATAAGATCGATAGATGGATGGTTAGATAGATAAGATCCTTAAGGTAATAATTATTCATACAAATAAATATTGTTCAATAAGGGAAATTACACATTTGAGTAAAGACGTGTTGATGGCACCTATTTAGACAAAATGCAAACGTACTCAAAACAGCATTTAATTACACATTTTATTTCTTCTGGAATTGAGAGGTAACTCCTCAGTTAAATATAATAATATCTTATAATCAGGTTTAACTACGTTTACTATGAAGAATAGGTCTATTTAAAAAACAATTATTTACAAAGATGTTTTCTTTTATCCTGAGATAGCCCAAACAAATCAAACAATAACATGAATTCAGAGTCTCACACAAACAGCATGACTATTCACTAGTACTGTGTCTATGTTTAGCCAAGTCGGAAGTGGCACGATGAGTCTGTAATTTCTGATATTCTTGATGTAAACTGTGAAGGTGTGGAGAGGCAGGGTGAAAAAATGCAGGAGACGGGTACGCGTTGGAGTTAAGAGGTGAGGAAAAAGTAGCACAGCGTATTGGAGAGAACGATTCTATAGCAGGCTGGGAGTGAAGAAAAGCCTTGGCAGCAAGTGCATTCCGGGAGAAGAGGCTTGATAATGCCGGCAGGATGCTGCTAACAGGTGGGATGGCGGGTGCGCACGGTGATTGCGCATGGTGATGAAAGCCCATAGGATAAAGCTCCAAACTGGGTAACTGCAGGCTCGGTGATGCAAGTCCGTATGCGCCGTAGGAGAAGTTGTGGAAGCCGCTGGGCTCGAGGGGTTGCTCCCTCAGAACGCCAAACCGAAAATGCTGTCGCTTGAACCTCTTCCTTCTGCGCAAAAAACTGCCATTCTCAAACATGTCCGATGAGTTTGGATCCAGTGTCCAGTAGTTGCCCTTCCCAGGGTTACCTGGCTCCCGCGGCATTTTGACAAAGCAGTCATTCAGCGAAAGGTTATGTCTAATGGAATTTTGCCAGGCTGGGAATTTCTCACGGTAATAGGGAAATCGGTGGCTGATAAAGTCGCATATCTCACTAAGCGTGAGACGCTTCTTCGGGCTTTGTAATATAGCCATTGTTATCAAAGCGATGTAGGAATATGGAGGTTTAACCGACACAGTAGTTTTAGTCGTGACAGAACTGCACTTTAAAGAGGGTTTGTAGTCCTCGTTTTGGCTATCCGACGATAACATTAAAGCGTCCGGTTCATGCTCTGTTGCGCTCCGTGCTTCAGGTAAGAAGCTTTCATCTCCGTTATCCTTAAACCCCTCACCGACGACGTCGATAACAGTGTCTTCCATGAGGTCTAGGTCCAATGTCATAGTAGAAGTTCGGACAGACGCAATACCACCTGTCCCGGCAGGTGTGTGAATGAGACAGTTAATGTAACTATGAGGCTATATATTTATGTGTGTGTTTGTATCTCCGTTCACAAAAAAGCCAGCGTAATAATAGGTTTAAAAGTCGTCTCTAACAATCTACTTATAACTAGAAAATGCCCTCGTACAGGCCACGTTTTTTCTTCAATAACAAAATCAAAGCGGAATCGCACGTTTTATCGCAAATGCCGAAGAAAGGAGGGCTGCGAGCTACAAACACTGTGTCTTTCAAGACGTCCAGCATCCTCTGGAATCTTCGTTAGTTTCCTGTTGGAGCTGTAACGGTGTGGGGCTCCGGTGGCTGTGATGTCATGTTGAAGCACAAGGAGAGAGCTCCTGACCAATGGAAACGATAGGATCCCAAAGGGGCCAACTGTTTACTTTCATCGTCTCATCAATCAAAATTCAACATTACATTAAATGTTAAAAAAAACAACTAAAAACATATAGGCCTATACTTTTTTTATTACGACTTTATGAAAGGAAGGGCGTTGAAATCCAGTCCTAAATTATTGATCATCAATTACATTACAAACATGTACAATGAGACCTCCGAAATCATAAAAGCGTAATCTACTCCCCTGAGTAATTACACCTGCAGCTTCAACGTTACTGGAAACATCTGGAATATGCTAAAGATATGGTAAAAACAATCTGTTGTTCCTTTATTTAAATGATGTAAATAAACCTTTCAATCGAAAATATAGTCTTAAATAGAAAACGAGTTGACTTTGAATTTAAATGACCTAATTGCCTAATTCAAACTAAGTTTTGTAAAATATAGGCTTCCTGCAAATTAAAGAACATGCATAAGAGTGACGCACTTCCTTTGCACAACTTGAAAGGTTCACCTGATTTTGTCTGATAGGGACATGCGTTGCGCGTGCAATGCCGTGCAAGCCTGCGTAACGCACAAAATCCCAAAACACAGAGGTCAGAAAACAGGGGCTTACAGGGGCTAATACAGTTCTCTTCAAAAAGGAGAGGATGATGTTTGAAAAATGTATTGTAATATAGAAAAATAAAATTTCGTATAGGCCCACTCCAGGCTCATAGTAAATTAACGCGCTTTTGTTTAATTTCAACAACAACAAAAATAGATTGGAAATCTCCTGACATCAAACAAAGTCAAATAGAAAATAAAAAAAATAAATAGAAGTAAATATGTCAGGTACATTCTTTGGATTATTACGTGTATGGTCAAGAAATCAGCTATAGACTTGATTTCAAGAATAGATATCATATGACAACAAATCCACAATGGTAAAACATTTGTTATTGTTTTATATAATGTGCAACGGATAGCAAGATAGCGATATCAGGATGAAAGTAATAGGTTTTCACACAAAAAAGAAAGTCAGGTAGAGGTCGCTTTTGATATTGTTCGAAGGCCCTTGGTTGTTTGTGTTTAATGATGGAGCACTTTGATAGGGATTCCCACATTTCCTGCCTCTAATCGTATTGATACCTAGGGGCAGACGACGACTAGCTTGGGTGTGGGTGGGCTACGGTACCGACAAAGCTGCAGATGATTTGCCAAATTCATCACGCATGTCTTCAGATTGGAAACAGGTCCAACGCCATGACGGAAATAACGCGTTGTGTTGTGCCAATAAAATAATGGATATAGATATTTGGCCGGGTTTAAATAAAGGGGACGATCAAATACTTGGTTGGTACCCTCCTGCACAAAATAAAAATACAAATGAAATTATTTCTTATCAGCAAAGAGTATTTTTTTCTAGTTTTGTGGGTGTTAAAATAATAATCTTATTCAAATGAAAATGTACATAATCAATAATCAATAGCATCCACTGAAACTTTGAAATCAATTATCTTACGTTTGCGTTAGATTCAGTACAATATATCTAGTGAATTAAAGGAAATTTACAGTTTACATCAGACATTTTTTTTGTGTGGCTTTGCCATTCCTCTTTGTTGACTTTTTCTTTTTTTTTCCAATTTAAAAACATCTTTCAATTTAAATAAGTGTGCACAATTCTGAACAATGAAACTGAGTAAACGGGATTTCATTGAGAAAAGTACAACAAATCCCCCATAGGCAAATTATGTTTTCAGTCAGTCTCACATGAACACTTCCACATCTTGCACCCCTCACAATTTTGGAGAAGGAGATCAGGTTGACAACAAGGACAATGATTTACAATGTCACGACTAACCCAAGCTATAATAGGAAAAGTGATGACTCAACGTTGTAAAAGAGCTAGTTGTTGTTTACCATCTCAAGATAAGGAGCTTGGATGTTTGTGAGAATTCGTAAGAAAATTCAATAAAGGAAGAGGGGTTGTCCTGTATTAATTGTCCATGCATGCGTATGAGGGGCTACAAAGAGAATAAATGTTTATTAGGTAACAAAACTAAATTTCACACCAATTGTGACAATTCAATGCCATGCGTTAGTATATTGAATATATTGGCAAATTATATGTAAATATGAATAGGCCTGATGCTGGGAGATGAAGCCAAACACAACGCCCAAGTGAAACCATTCAAAGAACCTAATTTCCCAATGAGCTCATTGTTAATGTGAAGATAATTAGGATGATACATGTATAGACATGTGGAGACATCTTATCAAGAAATACCTGATAGTCGAAGCCGAGTAAGTTATTGTATGACTGAGAGTGAATGCAGATGTATGGGCCAACTGTGAAGTGGAGGTCGCCATCTTGTGGGGTCAAAGTTAAATGCGGCACAAAACTGGAATAATGGTTCCAGATTGTCTGGCTGCATAACCCAATTGTTGAACCAAGAGGAATCAGTTTAGTTGCATCAGCTAGGCTATATCCTTTATACAATGTTGCCCCCAAAACATATTACTTGCTGTATCTCATAAAAATAAATAAGATCAACTACATTATTTACAGGCACAATTCTCTTATTTTTAAGACATTATAAATGCAGCTTTTTTTTTCTATGTTATATATTATGATTCGATCATGTTTTAAACTAAACTCCAAACAAAAAGAAACAAAATTGTTCACTAGAACCTATCAAAAATTAAAACATAAATTTGTAAGGATTTCCCACAAATGGTAAATGCTTTGGTTTACAATAACAATTGTAATTTAGATTTTTTTTTTGCAAAATTATCTGATTAGAAACTGATAGCAAACAAAACTAAGGTGCTAGTTTCGTATGCAACTATTAGGCTGCTGTCTCAAAAAAAAACTTTCAACCAGATTGAATGTGCGTAGTGAATGAACTACAACAGAGGGAGCTGTCGTATAACAAAAATAAATCTAGGGGTCGAACTTTTATCAAACAAGTTATGCGCTGCTGCGCTAAAGCCGTTATATAGCCTTTCATAGATTACAACATATTCAATACAATTATATTTTGAGGAACACTACAAAGGTATGTCAATGTAGGTGAAGTTATTCATTCGGTGAACACTTCAAACATAATTCTTCATCACCTCGCCGTGTGTTGGCCAGGATCCATGGTAAGATTATGACTGCATGTAACCTTTTTCCTTACCTTGCAATTCTTTCTTGACCTCTCTCAAGGACTTGTCCTGTGGAGGTCAAGAAAATTTTGAATTTAAGGAGGTATTTAGAATAGGCATCGTCAAAATCCCTCCATAACATATTATTTTTAACAACACATTTGAGTTGACCTTTTAACATGCCACAGCCTATAGTGGCCTATTTCTTTGCTACTGTCTATTGAGTTTGACAGTAGCAGTTAGTCTACTCTATAGTTAAACATGAGACGTTGTCAGAGCTCACGAGGCCTGAGAAAGGAAGAAATGCAGATGTTTTGTTTTAAAGCCCAGCGTGTATCAAAACCGACTGACACTCAAAGGTCAGAGGGGCCAGCTGAGAATATGACATACGCTGTGCTTTGAGTGTAGTACTAGATGGCTGAATGCCTTTGAAAGAAGGGGAGAGAGCTGTTATGACTGAGTTCTGCCAGGCGAAGACAGACATATACGGGTAAATATTTGCTTCTTGTCTCTGTGCCTACCTTCCAGGGAGGCAGACATGTGAGCATGGAAGGAGAGAAAAGGGAGATAAGACTTGCATGATGTGCTGTAAGATGCGCAGCCTACCTGTCCACCAATCACAGCTCGTTGCCCTTCTTATCTCTTCCTGTTTACTCTGCCAATCACGAGAAGCTTAGATGGAACGCCAATCTTGCATGTGTCCCTTGTTATCATCATGACCGACTTTCTACAAGTAAAGACTCGCTTAAAGGGACCACAGAGAATACTATGGAAAATTGCCTAAAGAAAGACCACAAGTACATTTCGTGGGAAATTGACAGGAAGAGCAGGATTATTTGATGTGCGTAGACCGATGATAGAAAGTCTGGCCAGCGTTTTTTCCTGATTCTATTCCACAAACACCACAAGCCCAGGCAGCGGCCACACACTTACTTTCATGTGGGCCCCGTTCTCTTTGGATATGGATAGGCTTGAAGATTCACAAGGATGAATCCCCAGGTTTTGTAAAGCCAACTGTAACTGTAAAATAAACTGCATTTCTCAGGAAGGAAAATTAAATTGGCCAAACTTCTTCTTAAAAAAATAACTCTTACAGCTGGTGGGTGAAGGAAGACACTTGTAACTCTATCCAATGACCACAGTACAAAAATGTTTAATTTGTTGTATGATGGTATGCAATGCTACTTAGTTTTTGCTTCTAATTTCTATGCACAAAAACAGTGTGAAAATGAAAGCATGCCTCATAGTGAGCCTGACAAATGACCATAAACACTGTATCTACAATCAGAGTGTCTCCTTGTTTGGTGCTCTGACATCTGAAGCAAGTGGCTCGATGACGTCTTTACCCTGAGAGGCCGAGGCAGCAACTGCTTTCTGGGAGCCCAGCGGGTCGTGACATCAGTGGGGCTTTGGTTAGAGGTCAACCCACTACACTAAGGACCTGTTGTTCACCCCCCCAATTCAAGCACCCTGGCCCCATACATAACCCCCCCCCCCCCACACACACACACACACCCACCACAACCACCACCACCAGCACACATCCAACTCCCCCTCTTCCCACCCTCGACACATAGCAGCCCCAGCCAACTGCCCCCTGACCCCCTCAGCTGTGAAGGCAACACATTCCAGAGAGGCAATTCCCACTAAACAAGTGCACCGCTGACAAATGCATTCCGTCCGTCGGGTCAGGGCATTCCTACAGCACTTCCACCTGGGGGTCTCTCTTCCTTAAAGCTGACCACTTAAAGGCTCGATAGCCTTTGACAACCACCTCAAGTCTGCAGCGTTTGAACGTTGCTGTTTTAACCATGTCAGTGCAATGTTGGTGAATTTGAATGTTTGATGAAGTAGCATATATCTACAGGAAGTGATGTAATATTTCCATCAGGTTTTTGACTTATCTGTGTTTCCTTCGTCAGGTAATGGATGCACGGCGGGATGTTTTCCCACTGCTAATGTCATAGCCATATATTTATGTTGGAATGAGACTGTTTGTCCTGTGAATGTGTGAATGAGTGATAAGTGAGGGTGACAGTTTAACTGTCGTCCAGAGTCCGTTCTTCAGGGCTCCAGCTTCTCTCTCCACTCTCCTATCCTCTTTGTCTGGCGAAGCCATTGACGGGGGAACGCTACGGCGCGACCATCAACTTTCACGGAAAAGGTCAAGAAAATACATTAGCAATGGGCTATTTAGAATTCATATCAACTATTTTGCATGTCTATACCGGTCTATATGTGACAGCCACACAGACAGGGATAAAATAAGGGTCTGTGGAGGGAAGTTTCTACATCCAACCTGAGTGGCCCCTAGGGCCAACTGTGAATTGAATATGTAATTGTCTGGATCGTCAGTCAAGGTTCTCCACTGTTTGTGCCAGGCCTTTGTTTGTCACTTTTAGAGAGTACAGTAGCCAGTAGACAGTAGACATATCCAATTTGACGGCTCATCTGTTCTTGTTTAGTGACTACCCTGAGAGAGAGAGAGAGAGTGAGAGAGAGAGAGAGAAGAGAGAGAGAGAGAGAGAGAGAGAGAGAGAGAGTGAGAGAGAGAAAGAGAGAGAGAGAGCGGGAGAGAGCGAGAGAGACATTTAAATAAATGCAATGAGAGAAAAGAAATAAAGATGTGGTGAGGGAAAAATGAAGAAGAGGGAGAATAATGGAGCAATTGTGACAGAGAGAAAGAAAGAGAAAGTGGGCCAAGAAGGAAAGATGGAGTAAGAAAGTTTATTTCTTGACCAGGGTCTATTTAGTCCACGAGGCATCGTGTCTGTCAGTCGGAGGCTGCGGCTTGTGTCACGGTGATACTTGTAGATGACGGGTAACATGGACTGGCTGCTTCACGCCAAGGGATCTCTGCTTCCTGGGAACGAGTGGCTCATGATGGGGAATCCAGGTCTGCGCCCCTGCATGCACAGAGAGATGGGAATAGAGGATGCTCACACACACACACACGCACACGCACACGCACACGCACACACACACACACACACACACACCTGTAGTCCTATAGTCCTTCTAAACAGGTCAGGGTTAAATTCAGCATGCGTACACATACAGTACCAGTCAAAGGTTTAGACATTCACTCTCACCGAAGTG
>JAVQIZ010067375.1:0-13291 GCA_036023535.2 Galaxias brevipinnis
CACACACACACACACACACACACACACACACACACACACACACACACACACACACACACACACACACACACACACACGTTAACAGGAGTGGATCATGGCTGAGCTCTTCTGAAGTCTTCGACATGGACATATTCTGGATAACATGTTACAGCCGCTTCTTACCTCCCAAAGCATAGAGCAGCTCTAGAGCCTGGACCATGGACTGGGCAGGAGGGGGCTGAAAAAGAGAAAGGATAATCACATTCATGTAATGTAATGGAGCTGCAGTTACTAGGGGGGGAAAAGATCCTTTGGAAAAAGATACATTCAATAAACTTCAAACCCTGTGACTGCACCAAATGTTCACGGCTCTGGTCTGCACTTGGCCTTTTTACCGTTTCAGTCCCCCCCCAGGGGGCGGTTGGCGCTAATTAAAATGGACAGTCACTTTCACGGCACATTAAAAAGAAGCGGCGAGCGCGGCGGCCTCGGGGCTCCCCGGGCGCGTTGCTCACCGAGAGGAAGCTGAAGCGCAGCACGTTGTCGATGCCCAGGGCTTTGAGCTGCAGGATGACGGGGGCCAGGTTGGTGCGCTGCATCTCCGGCACCGTGGAGGCGGGCAGCTTCTCAAAGTCCTCCTCTGAGGAAACGCAGGCGGAGAAGCAGAGCGAGGGGTGGAGAGAAAAGGGAGGAGGGGAGGAAGGAAAAAAGGAGGGACGTCGTAAAAACGTGGCGGTGCACCAACTCTTTAACAGGGCGATTTCGACGCACCTCCATTAGACAGCGACACGTGTGCATACAAAAAAATAAATAAACGCAACACACATTCTGCGATCCTCATAAACGAACAAGCACATGCCATACGGGAAAAGGTGCCTTACCGGTGTAGAGCCTGAAGCACTTCCCGGGTCGGTTGCGCCCCCCTCTCCCTGCCCTCTGGCTGGCCGAGGCCTTGGATATGGGCGTCACCACCAGGGACTCGATGGCCGTGCGCGGGTTGTACGCCCGCATCTTCACAAACGCGCAGTCGATCACAAACACCACGCCGTTGATGGTTATGGACGTCTCGGCTATGTTCGTGGCCACCACCACCTGCAAACAAAGAGAACGCGGAGGGATTCGTCACGGATTTCCCACCGGTTTTGCGTTTGTGCAATACCGCCTGGCGGAAACCAGTTGTATGGTTTGGAACAAGAGTGGCGAGTGTTGCTCACCTTTCGAACAGTAGGTGGGGCCCTTTCAAACACCTTCATCTGCTCCGCGTAGGGCAGGCCAGCGTACATGGGCAGAACTCGAAGGTGCTTCTTCATGCCGTAGCGAGACAGTGCCCGAGCCTGGTCCTGCAACAGGGACACCACTTTCTCCACTTCCTCCTACCGTCCAAAAAAACCAGAGGAAAAAATAATGACTACGCAGTTTTCATTTCATTCTTTAAATACCCTTCACAAATACTCTTCTCTCTTATGAAAAAGACAGGTCAAGCTGATCCCTGAACTCGAACCTCCATTTCGGAATTACAGAAATCGTTTCAAAGAAGAGGGGGGGGGGGGTCACTCACCTGTCCGGTGAGGAAGGCGAGGACGTCTCCGTCGTCCTCGGTCTCATGGATCTTCAGCACCGTCTCCACTGTGGCCTTCACGTAGTCTGGAACCGGGCTGCGGGACACACCCATTCAGGAGGGTTACAGGACGGCTGTGTCTGGGCAGAGGGTAACTAACGCCTCTGCTAAAGGCTTACGGGGTGGGGGTGGACTACCTGACGGTGTAGAACACGTCCACTGGGAAGGTGCGGCCCTCCACGGTCAGGATGCCACAAGTGTCCTTGCTGGGATCCCCGGACTCGTTCAGATTGAAGAACTCTTGGAATTTCTAGAGCGGTAAAAAGACAGAACAGGTTAGACTGCGTATATTAGTAGCAAGGGACAAATAAGGAGGACTAGGTGAGATGGCTACTTTTATTTTTTTACCACATAAATAAGTCTTTTTCAAGATATCTTTAAACTGAAGTGAAACTAGACTTCACATTGAGAAGATGTCAACCCCCCCTCCCCCCTCCCCCCAAAAAATGAATCACTAATTAAAGCTAAAAAGGAAAACGTGCTGAGTCAAAGGAAAGTAAGACATCAGATATGCTGTTCCATCTCCGAAAGGCGGACTTGCGTGACGCAATCATAACCTATGTGTCTTTGTCTCCACTGTGCCGTGCTTAGGACATCAGCTCATCTCTTATCTGTCTCTTTGTGTTTCTGCGCTCAGGCATATCTGTCAATCTAAATGAAGCACTGCAGCGTTCACCTTGGCATCCAGAGTGGCTGAGGCCACTATCAGCCTCAGATCCCGCCGTTTCTTTTGAATCTGACACACGAAAGGGGGAACAAGTCATGATAAAATAACAATGTCAGGTTCATTTTAGGATTGGCTTGGTATATTTCAGACCTTGATGGACAGCTTTATAAAGCTACCTTTTTCAGCAGGCCGATGGCTATGTCTGTGTACAGGGTCCTCTCGTGCGCTTCGTCCAACATCAGAACACTGGAGAAAAGAATTATGAATAACCTGTCAGTACTCCAGACAAATATAAAAAACCACTGAAAGCCGTCTGTTTCTTGAAGAAGTACTTCTACCTGTATTTCTTCAGGAGAGGATCAGCCATCATTTCTCGTACTAGCATGCCATCTGTTAGGAACTGAAGCAAATCACAACAAGGAAGGACATTAAAGAAAAGCACCAAGCCAAGATGAGGGGGAAATGTCAGGAGCAGAACCACTGCGAGTTCAAACCTTAATGCGGGTGGCGTGCGGGTCCGAGCAGTCGTCAAATCGGATCGTGTATCCCACCTCGTGCCCCAAGAGGGCCCCTCGCTCCTCCGCCACACGGTTGGCCACCTATCAAGAACAGTGAGTATCTCATCAACCACGCACAACCGTCACCTTAAACAAATTGGCTTTTAATCGGGGGGTGTTACTAAAACAAATATTTTGTATTTTGTTAGGGCATTCCTATTGTGCTGACTCTGCAAGTTGCTGGAATGGTACGGACAGGATGGATGCACCTTGGTTGACAAACTTGCAAGACACCCGTGATTCATTAGAGGACTACTTACTGAGATAGCAGCCACGCGACGAGGCTGTGTCACTCCAATCACCTTCCCCTCCGCTGCCCACCCAGCCTCCAGCAAGTACTGGGAGAGCGAAGATAATAGAGGAAGAGGGTGCAAAGAGAATGGAAGAGGAAGATTGAGACGTCAATGCTTCAGAACGGCATACACAGCATAAATTAAGCTCCAGTTCACTTGTTCCAAACCCTGCTTAGGAGGCCATTCAAGACAAGGTCATTCTTCCTTACTATGGGAATTAGACTTTGTGAAGGGTATCAGTCCACTGCTGCAGTGTCCTGCCTTGCAGCAATTTAGTTTGGTGCACACCTAACCTTGAAAATAGTGGATTTCTAAGCAGCCCTGAGTCTGCAGAATGCTTAAGTTAGTCTGAATAATTTCCCCCCTCTTTGTTCTGTGAACCACTCAAACCCATTACAAACACCCATGCTGAGCTAACACCTTACAAACAAACCTGAGGGATCTGTGTTGTCTTGCCACATCCTGTCTCCCCTACAATGATGACAGTCTGGTAGCTCTCCACCAGGTACAATATGTTGTTTCTGTGCTGAAAGAATGAAGAATAGAGACATCTCACAATACAGAATCACAAAGACAGTTTGACAAAGAGTAGAGCAGTTGGAAATATTTAGTTCCAACCATTTCCTATATAACTGTTTGGGGTAAACATAGAGGCTATTCTTGAGCTGCAGCCTATACAAAAGATGACTTGAAAGGTAATGACTGTTAACCTTGAAAACGGGTAGCTTCTGTCGTTGTTTCTCTATGGACAGGGCGGTATGTGGATTGAATATAAGGGGAGAGCCAGTGGTCTCTGTTGTAAGATCCCGCTCCTCCGATATTCCAGGAGCTTCTGATCCTGACGACAGAAATTACAAAAAGGACGACCAGTAAAGTTAGTGCTGGTCCTTTGAATTAATTTCGTCAACCTAAACTGGATCTAACGTTTCTATGTCAATTGTATTGTATCCTGTTGTAATGCTAGCCACAGAACAGTCTCGAAATATACACTATTACATATAGATGATTGAAACAGGTTGAGTGTGAAGCCGACCCCGCAATATACTATAATGCAGCAATATTACTTCATTATTGCAGCAAAAATGTTTTAATAGTTAGTAGATGTTCCCGGTACAGAGGATTGCTGTGCAGTTCGCAAACATCATGCAGGTTTAGCACCCAGTTATACTCGTAATTGCTTGCCACAAATACCGAATATTTTTTCTAGTGCAAATTATAACGACAAGAATGTATCAAAAACACCAATTACTTCGCAAATGTTATGCTTACCCGGTTTCCAAAATTTCATCGTGGAGAGGGGAGCCGCCATCTTGGCCTACGTCACATATTGGTCCTGTTGTTTTGTGACGTCGAGAATGATGTCAATGTTGCTAAATAACTTTTGTTGTGAGCTTCATGCGTGATGAATTAAAATGTAAATATAAATCAACTAATTACAATATTAATTAATTACATATGAATTAAATAACAAACCAATGCTAACTCAGAGATTAAGAGCCCGTCCTTCTTGCAACAAATCACTACACTAATTAGGCTAAAGAGCCACCGCAATAAAACATTTTTTTGGGATGGCTTTCCTTGAATGATTTCGCCCAACACAAACTCCGCAGCTGTGGCTAACCTTCCTCACACTCAACACAAAACAAAAAGGACTAAAGTGCAGTCCTGATTTTCTGATAAAGTGAATTTATTACATTGGAAGAGCTTGATATAACACACAACAATTTGCAAAAGTATTTTCTGGACCAGAAAATCTTTATATCTTGCCTACACTGTATACATTTTTTTTATTTAATTTAATTATTGATCAGGGGGAAAAATTGTAGTCCACACAGAAGCAACATCTATTTGAAAATGGAGGCTAAACAAAGCCCATTTTTAATGATTCCCAAAAAAAAAATTATCATAAAATACAATCCTCACAAAGGTAAGCCATGTACCTGGTACAATAGCATCATTAGAATAATTTTGGAGAATAGGTTTTTGTCCTAAATATTTCTAAACTATAAAATACTGAGAATGTTACATCAAATTAGATATAACAAAGGTACAAATAAACCGGCATAATACATTTTGGATTTTGATAAACGGGGAAGTTTACAAAATGTACAGACTTTAAATAAATTTCAGAACATTAGGTAAGACTATTTGATCAGGGTGCTAAGCACAAAAGGAAAGACAAATGTTAAATTAAAAAAATTATTCTATTACTTTAAAAACAATTTATGATAAATGATATTAAGACATACTAATAACAGACCATGTCAGTGCACATAACCGCTTCAGCTTTACAGTTGGACGTATGAGCCGTATACTGTACAAGTTTCCATCCTCCATGTCATTGGAACTTCACTACTCTAGCACTGGTGCTAGTGGTTTTAATTTAGTTTTCAGTCCAATTACTTAGGTCAGCAAGAGAAGATAACAGGGATCAATTAATTACTTTATGAAATGTGATTTGCAATTGAAGCCTCAATTTAGTTTGTCAAAAAATATAAGCAATAGGCCATATTAAAACAAACTGAAACTCATATCTTCTTTCACCTACAGGGATTTACTCAGTGATTTGGCAAGAACAGGAAGAAGGAAAGATCCAATTTGAGCTGCGTTTGTATATTGCCCAGAAGCACAAGCGTCAGACTACTGAAATGTGTAGAGCAAAGTCCTATAGATGATTTTGTGGGTCATGTTTTTCAAACAACCCACGCTGCGCTGCACATTGAAGAGTCCGGTGTGGGGGGGGGGGGGGGGGGGGTGGGGGTATGTGGAGGGGAAGGGTTTTCACCCGAGACACCATGGAGTGTACACTCTTCATGTCTTCACATTTTTCATCAACGTAAAAAGTTCATGTTTTACCACCGACAGGTCCTCAGCCTCTCAGTCATAATGCAGTGCTGTGTAAAATATTATCCACACCACCTGTTGAAGGGGACAGACAGAATTGGACATAGGCCTGGAAAATGAACCTCTAGAATGGCACAATTGGATTGTAGATGACCCCCATCTAAGAAAATATTATCTAGATTGGTTCTGTCTGTGGTACAAGAAACAACATCAACGAACGGTCTACTTTGAATCATAGGAGATGCAACAACAAACGTATACATCTATTTAATTGTACATTTAAATCTACCATATTCATTTTTTTAATGTCTTGTGAAACGTTTTTGGGGGATAATTAATACAAACAGTTGAGCTGTTTACCATGGTTAAAGGGGTTACCTTTTAACACATTTGAAAAAAAGGGTTGTCACAGAAACCACACTCATTAATCCTGATCAGCAAAATCTGCATTTAGGCTAGAAATGCATCGGTCTTTGATGACCACTGTAGCCTAGCACTTCCTGGTACATCTAAACATTTGCAAATACAGCTTTGGGGTTGAGTCCTTACCAGGAATAGGGCAAAAGACGTCATAAACCCTTCTTTGGTGAGCTCCCATGTTCCACCATATTCCTCCTCATCCACCTGCTGAAAGCTACTAAAGTATACATACAGGACCCCAGCATTGATGACACAGAATCTAGAAGGGCAGACACAGAGAGACACATGTCAAAAATGAACTCCTGAGATGTGTGCCTGGCAAAAAGGCATATTACCCAAGTGGTTATAATTCAAAGAGTTAAAATAAAAATAAAAACTTAGTTGATATCTTTGGAGTTGCTCTAAGCAGAAAATAAAAGGTTTTTCACACGTAAAACAGTATAATATTAAACAATGCCCAATGGTGTTGGTGTTGGTTCTGTTGGTAACCCTAATGAGTGCTTGGTTTGAAATGAACAGGTGCCAATGATTCTCAGCAAGCCAAGAAACTAAGCAATATATAAAACATGTGTACAAAAAGGCACATGTGCTGGAACGAAGTAACTGGAATTTAAGCCCTTAGTATCTTATATACTTTAGTCTACATACATTTTTGCAGTTCAGCTTGGACCAATCATTTTGACAGCCATACAAATTGCAGCCAACACATCCAAGTTGTTGTCAATATAACTGACCAACAATGGTTTAGCAAACACTTCCAGAGCACAGCCTAGCTGTGCCACTTCACCAACTGTTTTTGGAGTTCCCTAAATTCTCTTGCATATCATCAAGGTGGAAGCACAGCACATATATCTCTTAAGACAACTGACAACCACGACCTACACTCTGTTACTTTAATGCAAGGATTAGTGCACAAAAGGAGAGCTTTAACAACTATATGGAAACCTGTAGCAAGTACATAAATCACAATTCATTGTTTAGTTGGAAAATAATTTGGTAACTGAGCGTTCACCACCCAAACGGCATTTCAGTAGGGCAGAATGCGACAACATAAACATTAGGCCTAATTACAAATAGGCCTATAAAGATAATGTTATGAAATAAGTATTTAATATGATTTGACAGATATTTAAGTGTGACGCGGAAACGCATAGCTTACAAGTGCTAGCGATGTATGACAGCGGGAGGATGTAATTGACAAAATACTCACATCGCTATTCCTAGAAACCCTTTCAGTGGTGCAACACCCCATATCACGCCAAGGATGATTGCAATAATTTGCCGGATCCAGTAAATAACATCTAGAAACTCATCCTGTTCAGAGGAAATAAAAACATTTGTTTTAAATAAATCATTTATTTTGCTAATCGTATTTACTTAACGCTGAAGTAACTATTTACTTTTACATTAGTAACAATCGAACATTTCGGCGAGGATACTGCAACAGTAGCTAATTGGTCGTAGAGGATTATGATTATGTTTGGTACTTAGTCGTAGACTACAGTGACGAACCCTTTCAAAATCAAAGCACTCGCCGTCTACTACTACAGCATTAATAGACATAGAAGTATTTAATAAAGAACTTAATGTGTTAGCAAACTAACGACACACGTAGCTTCCTAGAAAACGTCAGCTAGATTGGAGCATTAAAAAAACTCATCGTAAATTGTAGAGAGAATAACAGACGGAGATAAAAAGAGCGTCTAAATAACAGCATTCCACTGGCTTTACATGAGCAGATAAATGAAGTGGAGCAACTCAGTCACTGACCTTCTCTTCCCATAGAGCGTTACTATTGAAGGCTTTGCTCCATGTGGACTGCTTTACACCACCATTCACGAGACTAATTTCTTCTTTCCTCTTTGAACTGTTCGTCATTCTCCGATTTTAAAGATGGGCCCGTAACTTGTATGGTAAAACTCTCCTTACAACGGATGTCGATATTTGACGGGATAGACAATAACAATCAAATGTTTGAAGGTTTGACAAAAGCTAATCTAACAGATTGCCTACGAAAAATGCTTAATGAGAGCATGCGCATGATGCTTTGACCCTGCCATTGAAAACCAATGATAGTCTGCGACGTTCATACGCCACTTTGTAGAGAATTTCACAAAATTGAACAGCGCTCTCTACAGGCGGAGTGCGTTTTTTCTTTAAATTAGTTGTAATAAATACAGGCAACAGAGGAACATATCCTTTAAGTCTAAGAGAACACCAGAACCCCCTTATGCCTGTATCTAGACTAAAGTGAACATTTTACGTAGAAAAATGTACAATGTTGTAATGCTTATCCTAAAATACTATAATGTACCAGACGTTTTACCAACACAACATTGATAACACTTCTTAATGTGTTGGTAATTGGTTGTAGGGTTGTAGATTATAAGAAGAAATTCAAAGTGTGCTTGTACACACACTGTAGGGGGGGTGGGGGTCATCTGCCTAGGTTTAGCTTGCTTTGATTCTTGAGTGCAAGCTAGTTTCACGTTGAGCCCCTCGATGGGACAGCAGCAGTTAACCCAGGATGCTACACCCAACAGTTCTCATATTATTATTGCCACATAACTTGAATTAACTTGTTAACATGTTTGAAATTAGCCCCCATCAAGTCCTTGTTGTGGGGATTTTTCTGTTGTGTCCCGGCAGGGTGGAACTCGGCACCAAATCGCTAATTATTGGGGATCATGGCTATTTGGAAAGTCAATGACATAGCCAGCCTATCTGGGCTGGTACCCCGTACGCCGACTCTAGTCTCGATTGTCCGTGACGTTGAGGATCACGTGTCTTGCTCTACCCTGGCTACGTACATCGTATTTTGTTCTCCACTCTACCCCTTCTGAGAGCAAGAGCTGAAAGCCATTCGAAATAAACAAGAGAGCGAGGGGTCATTGTACCATAACGGCGAGTGTCACGTTTATCCTCAGTCGATGGAGAGAGGGGTAACACCCCCCAATCAAGTTGGCATCAATAAAGCCCAAGACTCGCTGTTTATTTAATAAGTGACCAAGTTAAAATTTTGTATAACTTTTTGCTGGTGCCTGCACAATTATACTCGGATCCAGAAAGGTGAGTGGGCCTTATGATATTCCAAACGAGTAACACCTTTGCAAAGTTACGTGAGATAAGCTACCTTTCCGGGCTGCGCTAAGCTGTGTTTGCCAGCTGCATGTCGCTAGCTTAAAATGGCGACAGCAAGTGGGGGCTAGCAGTTTTGGGGGGGCTTGCCGTTTTCTCAGTTCTGAATTGGTTACAATGTAATTTAACTATTATTTCGCCGGTTAACTTAATGCAAGCAAAACGTAAGCAAAACAGAAGACTCGTGCAAGTTTGTACAAGACATTTCTGCGGTGTTATTTGTTTATGGTTTACTTGTATGTTTTATACATTTTTATGTTAAGTTAAATAGGTCTATGCTTTTTGTCTAGGGTCTACATTTCCATAAATTTTTTTATTATAGAATTTGCGGCCAACAATGTTGCTTACAATTTATCTGAGGAAACTTTTAAGTACCTTACACAAGTGTTGTTTTTTTATTCACCACATGTTTCAGTGATTTGTTAAGTATTGTTTATAATCATTATTCCGTCCACATTTACCTAATGCAATTTGTTGTCTTCAACTGCCTGTATGTTTGCCTACTGAGAAGATACAGTTATTAAAGCAAGCAATTGTTGTCTAGGTATCACTCATGTCAACATTGTGTGTGTGTGTGTGTGTGTGTGTGTGTGTGTGTGTGTGTGTGTGTGTGACATCAGAGATTAGGTTAAAGCCTTCACAGACAGCCAATTTGTGTTTGATGTCCAAACCATAGCATGCTGCTTTAATCCAGCCATCTAGGCTATTCATCACATATGTCACACTTATCATCCTTGACATAAGCCAATTGCTATCCCATTCTTTGTTGAGTAACAGCAAAGGGACAGGACTTCCTTGGTTAGTGAGTCATTATTTTCAATTTCCCATGCTGTAGTATCACATAACATTTTTTTTTCTCTCTCCTATGGTGAGGTTTTAGAGCTTTGTCTCTTTTGGACCATAGATGTGTTCATCTTTTTAGATCAACCTCACAGTTGGAGGTCAGTCATGATATCATTCTTTTGGCATTGACTGCTGTGTCAAGTCTGGTGCTATTTATTTGCACCATCAGGCTAATTGAATTGAGTCGAAGTGGACGCCTCTAATTGAAAGACAGAGCTATGAAAAGTAAGATAATTAATAACTTGATATTTAAAGATGTTTTATCCATATTCTCACTAAGTGTGAAACCTATTATGAGCTGTACTTATTGCAATACAGACACTTTGCAGACTGGCCGAATTGTTGATATTAATTTGTTTGGGATTTAACCGCCAACGAGGCCGAGGCCTACCCTCAGTCCTATGCAAAATGTAAGCCGACTCGCGGAACAAAAGCTCACTCGCCAGCAAGCCCCCCAATCCTTCCCCAGTGGAAAAAGAGCAGCAGAGTCCTGCATCCAGAGCTAGCAGGTTTGGGTCAGCGGCAGCAGGCTGTGCTCTGCTTGGCTGGTTAACTGCCTGTGATGTCAGCCATTTTAGGTTGGACAGCACAGCGCGTGGTGCTCCGCCATTTTTTTCTCTCCCTCCCTCCTCAACAGCCCTGCTTTAACGTCAGCACTGCGAGTGGCCACAGCAATGCAGCCTTTCGCAACCCCGCACTGCCAATCCACCCTGACCTGAACGCAATCCAGATGGAATTCGGTGGCAGCTGAAATGTCACCATGTAGGAACAGTGTCATTGGGCTTTTGTCTCGGTTGCCAAACATTGGTCAACCGTCGATGCAGCCAAAGTGGAGAGAAACCTCAGGACACAAACATTCGTGGGCCACTGCTGTTGGAGGAGGGGTGGGTGGACCAGACTCTGGCCTGGACTGAGAGCAGGGCAAAACTAACGCGGGGGTTGGGTTACTGTTGAGGCAACGGCCTAGCTTTTTTTTTAAATTTTGTCTAAGGACAGCAACAGGACTCTATTGGCGGTGTTTGGCGGTGTTCAAATCAGGGTTTATGTAAAGTCAGAAAGCTCCGCTCTGTCTGAAAGCCATGGCGTGTGTTGGGTTTGAGCCCTGTGCCTTTCTCCACAGCGGGGAAGCAGGGAGGCAGCCCCTTCCTGGCCGCTGCGTTCCAAGTCTAGATCCAGGGCCAAGGGGAGTGAGGCGCTAGCCAGGCAGATGTCTGGACAGGCCGGGCCAACAGGAAGAGACGCCACCAACCAATAGCACGCACTGGCGAGGGTGACCACACCTAGCTAGGAGACATGAACACCGCGTGAGGGAAGCACTGAAATAGGAGCAGGGAAGGGACTCTCCAATCACCACTCGCAGGAGTGTGTGGAAAAACAAGCCCAGCTAGAGCCCAGGACTGGACGGTATACATGGTGTGTGTGTGTGTGTGTGTGTGTGTGTGTGTGTGTGTATGTGTTTGTGTGGGCAACTGTGACTCTTTGTGTATGCCTGCATGACTCTTTGTGTGTTGTCAGATTGTGTGTCTGTGTGTGTGTGTGTGTGTGTGTGTGTGTGTGTGTTTTAGAGAAATGAGCTTGTGGGAGTGAGGGGGTAGGAGGTGGTTGCCATGGGGACGGTAACACACCAGTGGCGCTGCCGACCTGTCTCCCTGGGCCGAACTAGTTCAAAGTGGGAGGGAGGGAGAGAAGTGGAGTGAAGGGTGAAGAGAGAGGGGGTGAGGACTGGGGGGAGGGGGGTAGTTGGAGTGAGAAGACGAGCAAACAGAAAAATGGCTGAGTGTGTGTCTCTCACTCCGTTTCTCACACAACTCGAGTTGGTTCATACGTAGTCTTTTACAGAAAGGTCAACAGTCCTGCATCGGAGCCTGCCATAGACCCAAACGAGGCTAGATAGAAAATGGTACTTTAGTTAGGCTAGCTACGGCGCTACATGCCTTTCTGATGCGTTGGAGGGCTATTCTTGGCCTATACTCAGGGGGTATAGAAGAGTTAGGCCAGGGTTATAGGAGAGGGTGGCGCCATGACGCGTCACCTATTGGAAGCCTGCAGGTTCTGGGACAAGACGAACCCATTTCTGTTGTTGAGTCACTGGGAGCGACGCATGGGTTGCACTCAGAGAAAATGGCCGCCGCACTGCCTCGGTAAACAAGCTTCACACACAGGCATGCAGGCTCCCACCCCCACACTCACAAACATTCACTCTCCCTCAACTCCCCGACTCACAGGAAACTCACATGAACACAGTGCTGTGGAAAGAAAAAACGCGTGCACACCGTCACCGCATGGCCAGCCCGTGCTCGGTATTGTCAATATCACTTAATTTGGCGAGTGTCTGCGTAATGTGCTCTAATGTCTGGGAGTGCCAATGAGTAAAAAGAAAACGTGCTCCCATTGCATCACGGCCCGTGCTTTACAATTCTCATTCTGTGTCTTCTCCCAGTGCTAACGATTTTCTCTGCAAGGAATTTTCTCTGCGATTACCTTCCCACTCACTGATGGATAGCCTAATAACGCTGTAGACTGTAGCCCTTTTTGGTTTCTTTATTTTTTTACTATAGGCCCATTTTTACTTAAAACCCATTTGGTTTCAGAAACTTTAAGCTTTGTTCAGGTCTTGGTGTCTCCCTCCCTAATTTTCAACTCCGTTCTGTCCCGTCATTTATTCATCGATTTTGATATCTCTTAAATCTTAAAGGTGTTTACCATGAGAGGCTTTTCGTGATGGCTCTCCCTTTTTTTAGTGGTGTTCCTCTTTGCCGTTGGGGCCGTTGGCGTTGAATTGAAATGTAAAAGGGTCAACTATGCAAGGATTGATCTACTTATTGAAATGCAAAAACACACACACACAAATAGACACACTCATTCACACTGAAACCGAGCTCTCAGGTTGTGTCCACTGGCTGAAGAGCTTGCGGCGGAACATTCCAGGCTT
>JAVQIZ010067416.1:0-43012 GCA_036023535.2 Galaxias brevipinnis
GAGGGACTGAGGCTGGTGGTGAGGGACTGGGGGTGAGGGACTGGGGCAGGGGGTGAGGAGACTGGAGCTGGGGGTGAGGAGACTGGGGCAGGGGGTGAGGAGACTGGGGCTGGGGGTGAGGAGACTGGGTGCACGTTGTGATGAGCGGCTTCCTGTACAGGACTGGGGTAATTGGGAAGCAGTGACCTTTTCCGAGAAAACATTGGCCCTGGAACAGAGCGGAGACGGAAGCCGGAGACGGAGTCTACAGGGAAGTTGCTCTATTCTTTTGTATCTCCTGCCAACAGACTGAGTCAGAGGAGAGACTGAATGTAGAAAATTAATTAGGGCCAGCTGAACTGATACAGACTCGCTGGCTTATTCAGGTTACGTGTTCACGTTTCATAATGGGCACAGTGTGCAAACGTGGCTCGATGTCTACCTGACTTTTTCTTTTTCTTAAGACTCTTTTGTTGGTTTCTGTCTGTCTCGCTCTTTTGGTCTCCCTCTCTCTGTATTTTTACATCCCACTATTGTAGCCATCAAACTAAGTCTATCCAGCAACCAAAACAACATTGCCTTGCTGTCCATCATACCTCATGGGGTGGGAAATGTTTCCCCATTGAGTTAAATGGCTAATTGAAGGCGTCCCATTTATTAAACGCTACCCTGACTCAACACATTGCGCATATTTAAACACATTAATTGGTAGTAATAACCTTACTTTGTGCTGAGTCATTACAAGCGTTTCATTGCATTTCACCCACTTCTCCATGTTCTCAAAATCTTCTGATTTCAACGTTGTGATTCCCTGCGTGTTTTTTGGACATTGGATTGCGGTCTGACAATCACGTACACATGGGTCATGAATTGAATTAGGCAACGGCTGCCTCTCACTTAATAGAATTCCAACGAGGCCAGAGGGACTCATATTAGGTTAGTGAACGATAAACACAGAGACAGGAGCAAAAGGGAACGAGAAAAAAATCAAAAACGTTTTGACAATCATCCCTGTTCGTTCTCTCCCCCAGGAACCACGGGAGCTTTCAATAAAGTACCAGATAAAATTGAAGAATGAAAAAGATTAGCGTGGATAAAGAAGGAAAGAAAAAAAGAAGAAAGGAATCAGTCGTGGCTTGGAGAGAAGAGAGTGTGTGTGAGAGAACCAGTTCTTTTTGCCACTTTCCCCTGTCTCTTGGCGCCAGTGTGGCGTGGTAGATCATTCACTGGCTGCACTGCCCATCAATCATAGCATTCAACTGAGCTGATTGGACAGTCGCCTGGCTAAGGAGACCAAAAAATCCATTTGGAGCCAACTTCTCAATTGTGTTTGATTAAGTGTCTAGTTGAAGCCAGAGCAGAGAAGTTGAGGTTCCTCTCGTAAACTCGTCCCTCACTTAGTAACTCCATCACACACACATGCCTCCATTTTGTCTCGTATATCTCAGTCAACTTTTCCCAAGCCCAAGTGCTAACAGTGACCCCAACTAAGCTGGTTGGACAGTGGCACTGAGGCTTTTTGCTAAACACTTCAGAAGGAAAACTGGAGTTGAGGAGGAGGAAGAAGATGAGGAGTAGTGTGGTAGTGGTCTCGAGCTAGAAGAAGGATAACCACAGCCTGTGCCAGAGGTTAACACCCCAATTAGCTGCAGTTAATGGAGCCTCATTAGCTGGCCATTTCTCTTCTCGCTCTCTCTCTCTGTCTGTCAGTCTCTCCGTCCCTCCCTCTGTATCTCCTTCTCTCTCTGTCACCATCCCTTTCTCTGTTTCTCCCTACCTCCTACTGTCTCTTTCTGTCTCTTCTACATTGCAGACTTTAACGGACAGGACACAGTCATTTCCATTATTTCCAGTAGGCTTCCTCTTGCGTGTTTTTTTTAACCAGTCAAGACCAAGAAGAGAGGGAGTCGAACATGGCAGGTGAAGGCATCTTGACAGGAGGCAGAACAGATGTTGTGTGCATTCCTGCCCTCCCATTGGCTCCAACACACAAGGCGACCTGTCATTGGCAAGACCAACTGCTCAGATCCAATGCTGCTCTCATTGAGAGAAACCATGAACAACCTGAAACAACCCTGGAGCTCCATATTTAAAAGGTCAAGTCAGCCATAAGGGCTCCTATTAGGAGTAGTTTCTAAATCCTGTCAGGAGAGAGAGGTGAGCCGACTTTAGGTCTGCATAGCAGTCACGGCTGTCTGTATGGTGGCTCTCCTGGGACACACATTACAGCTTCGATCCAAAGCAAGCAAGCAAAAAAGGTATTGTGTGGTTTGACCGGCTTTCAGCACGGAGTTGAGAACACAAATACTCCCTCACACACAGAGAAACACACATCAGTATCATTAAATAGACTCCCCGTCAAGTTCCGCCATGGAGGGGGGAGCCCCCGAGCGGAGACTACTAAAGATCCTCACACCAATTAACACAGCGGCTGATGTGTACTGGACGAGATACTAGCTGCTGCTATACATCAAAGGAGCACATGTGTTTGCGCATGTCGGTGTGTGTGATCTGTAACATGTATGCTTCTCAAAGCCGGAGGCCAATGTGGACAACATGTATAACTTTTTTATCTATATAAAACATATATAGATATAGATATGTTTTATCTATATGTGTCCGTATCATAATCCTATCTATTGGTTTGAATCTTGAATATAACATAAAAATATTTTCTAAATACCACAAAGCTGAAAATACTTTTCTGGTACGACCACTAACTGGAAGGGGACTGCACCAATGCATAAAATCTGACATTCTGAAAATATATGCAACCCTACTTAAGAAAACAATACTGAAAAACAGCCTGGGAGACCGTAGTCTAAGGCCCTTTGATCACTTCCTCGTATCACACGGCAACAAACAGGCCCCTCCAGACTCCAGCGGCCTGTTAGGAACCATTAAACAGGCATTATACAGCAGGGCCTCACCATGTTGTCCCTCTTTACGGCCTGTAACCGGCAGTAAAACCAGTAATTAGGACTCTAAACAAGATGAGTGTCTGGTGTTTACAGAGTCACAGGCCATAGAATGCCTGTTTAGAGGAAGGTGTGGCGCAGAGACGTAGACGTTTCAAAGAGGGGGCTCCTCAATGTCACACAAGCCTGGCTGGCTGTCGGATTTGAATATGCGCCGATGAATACTGTGATACATATAAAGTCCCCTCTTATAAAGTCCTGCTAAGTGAGATAAATGGCGCCCTGCCGGCCAACGACAAACAAAGGCGGGGACGTTTGCGCACCAGTGGGTCCTAGCTGGCCAATTTTCTCCCTGAGGGCCTTGCTTTCACAGTGAGGGAAAGCAAGCTCCTGGAGCGATTTCAAACGGGATCTTTTAACTCCGCAGCACCGTTTGCCGATAGGAATATTTGCAGCGTTGCACAGGCCCCGAGGAGGTGGGGGTCCCGGTTGAACAGGAGAGCGGACACAGACAGGCCATTCATTATGCACTGTACGCTGGTCCCAGCACTGTCCTTCAACCTCCCCCACTTCACAGCAATGGGCTGTTCACCCAAGCCGACCTTGTTGCAAGGCTGCACTCAGATCACATGGGACCAAGGAAACTGATCTTTCCCCGAGTATCCAATCAGTAGATGGTGTAAAAAAAGTCCGGTCAGGAGAGAAAACGACTTGAGTTACATTCTGGTATTGCGATGTGTCCTGTTAGGCCAGACGGTGCGCTCTCTTAAGAGGTGAACAAGGCAAAGATCAAATATGACGTGTAATAACAGTTAGCTTGGGCTGCTTCTCCTTCTATGAAGTATTACATACCACACGGTATATATTGCATCTCTGAAGTAAAAAGATAAAACAGCACTTTTGTCAGGCAATTAGAGCGACTGGCAGCTACGTGTCATTATATTTCTGAGCGATGGCGGCTTTATCGATTTGGCAGTTGACGTTGTCAACCCCTCAGGCGTACGAGGCGAGAGGTGGGTGAGGAGAATCAAGAGCCTCGTCTGGTTCAGTCTCTTTGTTTGGAGCGCCAGCCACAGCTTTACTGAGGCATTTGTCTCTATTCAGGGCACAGTCACCTGTCTGTCGGTCTTCACTCCCCCAAGCTCACTAGAGGTCTCCCCCCTCCCACCCCTCACAGCAGAAAACACACACACACACACACACACACACACACCAACTCTCTCAGAGACACGCTCGCCTCTGAAAAATTCATCCTTTTCTATCATTATGAATGTGTTCACTTATTCATCACATAAATAAAACATGGCCAGACTGAGGAATCAAATGAGGAACGTCGCCCAGTTTGAAGGAGATCACGGCTGTCTGCTGCGCCGTGTTTCTCATCCGAGCAAAGGAGAGGAGGCCAAGGCTAAAAGGTATTTTACGGCCCACACCATTTATCGTGCCAGCACGCTCTTCCACAAATAAAACCCACTGTAATTCTGAAACTCAGCTGTGATTGAAGGGTGTAGTCCTACATATAATGCATAAAGTCAAACAGTCACCAATTCTATTCAAGCCTGTTTTTGGTATGGACTCCACAGTATCGATGCCGAACCTTCTGGGAGCATTTGCTATAAGCCGTTACAATGAATTTAACTAGCGTAGTGATCATCAATCCAAACTACACTGGAAGTGGAAGTAGCTCTTTAAGGCAAACGCCGTCCTTCAGTACTGGGAGCATGCTGGGAGCAGTGAGTGCAGCCTGACGCAACATGTCACCACCACCGTGACACAGCAGGCAGGGACTTTATGAACCCGAAGCCATTTTGCTTTGCTCTAAAGGCCCGCCACCGCCTATAGGCATGCCTGCAGCCTCCTGCCCAATGCCCTGTAGGTATACCTGCTGCTGGTGAGTGGAACAAACACACACACACACACACACACAAGGATTCTTGGACATTTTCCCCTCAAGTCTTTCCCACTCTTTTCCAGAGAAGGAGATTTAGACGGCCGCAAACAAAGGAGATGAGGTGCATCCAGTGACCAGTAACTAGAATAGTGAGCGAATAGTGAACTTACAACTCATTAAAGGGGTCCTATTATGCACATTTTCAGGTTCATACCTTTATTTAGAAGTTCAACTAGAATCGGTTTTCGCGTTTTAATGTTCAATAAACAATTTATTTTTTCCAAACTGCCTGGGTCTGCAGCACCTCTATTCACCCTCAGTCTGAAGCACTCTGTTTTAGCTCCTGTCTCCTGTCATCTTATTAAGCTTTCCTTAGAATATTACAATATTTCAAATTCTAAATTCTAAACAGCACTGATTACAAGTAAACATGTTTTTCTCCCCACTATTACATACCATAACGATTTCAGTATGAGCAGGCTGATCTTACAGCAAATGGATAGAGGTTACAAAATACAGGATATTTCAGCAACCAATCACAGCCTCGTTAACCAATCATTAGCATAAACTGGTTGGCAAAGCATCATGGGACCTCATTAGTAGTGTCTAGCTCTGGTACATACAGCAAGAATAGTTCATGTTTTTTTAAATCAAAGTACACACATAGACCCATTATAAAACATGGACACAGACCCAGACCCATATGCCACACACACACACACACACTCCCATATGCCACATCCTCCTATCCACACACACACACTCACTCACTCACTCACTCACTCACTCACTCACTCACTCACTCACTCACTCACTCACTCACTCACTCACACAGCACACACACATACATTCACACACGCTTACATTCAGTCTGGTCCGCACTGTAACGGAAACCCCATACATGCGCACACGTAGTACACACACACACACACAAATTCATTTTACCCCTTATAATCAAGATTAAATAGCTTATCTTGACCCTTCCAACCACCGCGTTCCGTGTTCTGAATGGACTTCAAATCCCATGAGCCCCTGACATTTGAAAGTCCAACACTTCGGATCCGCTGAACCCTTGAGAGAGCACTCATTGTAATATGACAGGAAAAGGTAATGCAATTTCCCCAGTCAAATTTGATATTCAAAAGATGAAAGACATCTTCTGGTACAATGTTATTTAAATGAGAAACACAGAGGGAGCGAGGAGGAGGAGGAGGGGGGGTGGAGTGAGTAATAGCCTACAGAGTGAGAGAGAGAAATAAACGAGTCACAGAAGAGGGGAACGAGGGTGGATGAATACACTGCAGAATGGGGGAGCTGGTGGTGAAGAAGGACAGTTGATTATGGTGGGCTTTGGAGTGAGCCAGCGGAGGAGAGAGAGAAGTGTCCCACTGAGACAGACACACACAACAACAACATGGCCCGCTGTGATAAACTCCAGCCGACATCAGAGCGCGGCGGAGACAGAGAAAAACGACATGGGGAGGGGTGGGCTGGAGACACGGAAACTCCATGTGGGGGGGGGGGGGGGGAGAGAAAACTGCAACGAGAGACAAAAGATTTGGAGTCGAGGCAAAGCGGTGCAGCGTTGTGTGCAGACTTCAATGGGCACGTGAGTGAGACTCTTGAGGGAGCGAGGGAACTGAGGGGAAGATACGGCAGACCATGCTGCTATCTGGAAGCCCTATTGGAATGGATTCATCCGCTCATTGCCTCGTAAGACACAGTTTACACACATGATAGACTACCTCTGTTCTCGGCCGTCAACCTTTATCTTTTGTCTGGATGTCTGAAACCCTGTTACGAGAGAAGGAGAGAAGGGAGGGAGCGGGGGAAGAGGCCTCGTCTCCCGCCAGTGACGGTGGCCACAGACCGTGAGACGGGGCGAAGACGCTGAGGGAAGGAGACACGCTGTCACAAAGCCCTAAATCGATGCTCAGCCACGTCGGCCCGGTGATGAGGAGCCGACAGCTCAAAGACAGCTCCCTCCTCTCCGAGGCGAGGGGCTCCAGGGCCCCTGAGGCGAGGGGCTGAGGAGCGCCAGGCTGTCACCCCTGCCACGTGACAGCGCCGCTGTGCCGGAGGAGTCTGCTCCAGAGGTGCACCGCCTCTCGGCCCGAGCCCCCACAACCACGGGCCTCGGGTAATAAGCATTGCGAGGGGAAAAAGCCCACGGGCATCTGTGCTGGTGTGGATCCTGGCTGCGGCAGAAAGCAAGCCCCTTTTTCCTCTCTCCAGCAGGAAGAGAGAGGCTGGCCATGTGTCATCTGGACTACCCCGTAAGAGGACTTGAAAAGCGTCTGGCGTTTCAACTACCTCCTGCTCTGGGAGACCTGAGGGGGAATGTTGATGGCCACATCATTGGAGGGTGAAGTGGGGGTCGTTCAAGAGGCTCCCAGGCTTTTCACAGTTATCCCGCTCCAGGTGTGTGGTGGGGCAGAGGGTGGGAAAGCCATTGTGAGCTGGTGCGGCCGTCGCTTCACAAAGCGCTCAGGGAACCTGATCAGATATGTTCAGCTCCCTCGCCCGCTCACTCCCCGGCGAGAGGGACGCGGCACAGAGGTAAAACACAAAGAAAGAAAATCCCACATTTGTGGAGGCGAGAGGGAGAAAACAGAGAAAAATAAGGCCAGCATGTGCCTCACAGCATACAAAGGTGTAAATCGCCCATTACCAATCTGGTCAGGCCACGGCTACAGGGAAACCAGAGGCATTGTAAAGAGCTATGGAAACAAGGAGCAGAGGGGCCTGACTAATGTTAAAACCCTCTGAAACCAGCCACCCCTTCCTAAAACATTTCTGGTAAAAATAATAATCGTAATCATAATGTTCCTCGCGGTCCCACTACTTGAAGTGGGGAGAGGGGGTTGGGGGAGGGGGGGGAGGGTATGCAATACCGCGCTAAACATGAACTAATATACCAGCAAGCAGATTAGGCTGGCAGCCATCAGTAATGAGGGTGTGAGCGTGTGAGAGTGCTCGAGTTCTGGCTGCATGTCAACAGCGAGTCCCGGCAGATGAAGGGCCATTTCCAGAAGCACCAGGCAGACTCCTGCTGCACAGTGAGAGACCGCCACCGCTCGCTCTCTAACTGACTGAGGCGATCTGTGTTTAGCATGCCCTCCTCTTCATTACGGCCTCCTGGGGACAAAGGGGCAGAGCAAAGGCGCGCGCAAACACACACACACTATCTCTCTCTCTCTCTCTCTCACACACACACACACACACACACACACACAGTTAAATACAAATAGAACATCACACATTCGCAGTCAAACACACACACACACACACACACACACACACACACACACACAAACCAACACAGGGGAAATGACTGGCAGCTGAAAGGGGTTTTATTGGACTAATTGGAGTGCAGTTATTCACTTAAACAATATTAAAATGACCTGCCACACATTCATTTTTACATTCCGCCCACTTAAGTAAAAGAATTACTGCTCACTTACAAATCTATTAATCTGTCATGTTAGGCTACGAGATAACTCAAATGATCTAAGTTTTTTTTTTGGCTTTAATTCCACATCATTTTATGTTCATGGTCAAGATGTTCCAGGCTTTTTCCCCGCTGTGGCTTTGTCAGCTAAACTAAGCACCCATGCTGGACCACAAATCAGGCCCTTTCATCCGCCCATAGTGGAACCATAAGTCAGGCGGAATGGGTGTTACCAGTGTGGGGAGCTGTACAGCCCTTGAGAACATGTATTTTTTCCTCTGGCCAGCCCACAAATCTCGAAGGCTGAGGCTAAGCGCGGAGAGGGCTCAGCGAGCACAGACTGACCAACCACTTTACAGATAGCCGCGGCACTTCACAGAGCACTGATGCCTATCGCCTGCACGGATGGAGAGGAGGATAGGGGGATCGGCCTTATCTCTCTGTCCAATACAGAAGCAGCCTCGAGACCCAGTTAAAGAGAAGCGGGGCAAGGACAAGTCTTTTTTTCACTGCTCTAAGGAGAGATCATTGGGTGATAAAGCCATGATTCCCTCTGCTATGCCATGCCAGGAATAGTGCCATCATGCATACACCTGTCAATGGAATCAATTCAATGCTCAGAAGAGTGGCTCCTTTTCAGTGGTATGATACTTCATACTTTTCAGAGCTTTTCTCCTTAAACCTTTCATCTAAAGTAAAAAGGTCCTCGCTTTGGAAGTGAGTTTTCCAATTTATTTGCACAGTAAAGGCTGCTCTATTCCGGGGTGAAAGTGAAAGATTTACATTGTAAATTCCACCAAGCAAGTCCCTGCCCGAATGGGTAGCTCGCGCCTGTGAACGTTAAAAATAGATCAAACAAGAATTAAGTCAGTGTTTTCCACTCCAATCAGTGAACAGAGACGCCAAAAGTTAACTGAGGCAAAAGTAGTCAAATAGAGATAGGAAAATCATTTTTGCAGAGAGAGAGAAAGATGAAGAGAGGTGTCAGCATGGTCAGTGGTTGTGTAGCTGAGTGTGTCCGTCTGTCACTGTGTGTGTGTGTGTGTGTGTGTGTCCGTCTGTCAGTGTGTGTGTGTGTGTGTGTGTGTGTGTGTGTGTGTGTGTGTGTGTGTGTGTCCGTCTGTCAGTGTGTGTGTGTGTGGGTGTGTGTGTGTGTGTGTGTGTGTGTGTGTGTGTGGCGCGTCAGGCCGTGGACTCATCATGTATCTATCTGTTTTACAGCGGCTCAACTCGTGGCCCAGGGCCGCGCCGTTTCAGCCTGCAAGTCCATTTACCTGTCCGTCCATAGCGATGCATAGCCAAAACCCCTGCATAAACACTTCCGCATGTCAATCAGTGTGTCTGGATACAGAGAGAGAGGAGAAGTGAAGAAGGGGCTGGGCAGCGAGTCTCCAACATGTGCCACTTTAGGCCTGGCTGAGAGGAAGTCAGCGTAGTTAAAGGTGAGAGTTGACTCTATTAAAGTGTCCGTCAGGCTCTTCCCCCAGCCACGCGGCGGAGACAGCTTGTATTGTACAGTATTAAGCCCTCTCAGTGTCTCCACTTAAGGACTGCAGCTCCTATCACCAGTGACTCATTCAGAGAGCAGGGAGCCTCTCAGCCACAGGTACTGGAGCTAGTGGAAATGGCACTCCTCCTTCTCCTTATCTACCTTCCGCGTCTTTTCTCTCTCCTTGCCTTTTCGTGTGTGAGTTGACAGTGGGCAGGATGTTACCCACATTCATCTTTCTCTCCGTTGCCTTTTGTGCGGAGCCAAAATTTATAGTGCGCTGTCAGCAAACACAAAGACATGGGGAACACCTCATTCTTCATTAGCCCACTAATTAAGAGGGCTCATTATCTCAGCACAGCCTCCCCTAGGGGGTCGCTACTACTGTTGAATAAACACCATCCCTCACCGGGGAAAGACAAAGTAACCTCACTTTGGCTCACAGGCTTCCCGCACCTGCAAAGACACACAACCAACAACTGGATCCTGGGGCCAAGCATGGCACAAGGGTTATAATATCGAATAAGAATGGGAGTACATAGACTAGTAGAGCTAGGAGGCAAAGACAACTAGCAGTATTGCAGGTATGCTGAAGCTGCAGGTATGCTGAAGGAAAGACCGGCTGTCAAATGCATAATGGTGCTAGGACAAGACCATACAAAAGGGTCTGCAAGAGTATCAGGGCAATTACATAATGCAAAGGTAACACTGCATGCAAGACCGACTGAAATAAGAGATACACATGCAAAAATAGATATGCACACACAAACACACAGTCTCTCTCTCTCTCTCTCTCTCTCTCTCTCACACACACACACACACAAAGCAAGGCAACAAGCCAGCCACATTTGCAAAGTCGATGGCCTCAGCGACACGCCTCTTTACGTCTCTATTTCCAGCACCATGGACAGCGACTGGTACTAAAACGGCTTGAGAGTATGACGCCAGTTATTACTTCCATTGTAAGATATATAGCTTTAACCAAATGCTAATTCAAAATAGCTAGCGTCTAAACACCTGGTCAATTAAACCACTATATATTAAAACTTTATGATAGAGATGAAAATATGTAACCCCTTACCATTTAAGACTATTTAGATATAGCAGTTCAGGGTACTGTAGACCATATTTTAAGGATATTGCAACAGTAAGTACAGCAAGGTTTGGAACAAGGAGCTAGTCTTCATCACAGCATTGACATGGCAAACTCAAGTAACACATTCAGATATAGCCTAAAGTTCGATGTCTAAAGTGTAGTTTCCGTTTCATTTGAAATAAATTATGGCAATGCAGGACAATAATGGATGAAATAATAAAGCATTTTGCACCAATGTGGAAATGGATATTTCACAACTTACTGCACTGTTCAGCTTCTGTCTCAGTATGACTGTTGGCAAGGATAATCTCATAAAGAAGCTTGTTATGTCCAGCGTGTGTGAGTAGCTAAGCGTTTGGCGTGGTATTGCTTTGCTTGCTTAGATGATAAGGGTGCCTGTGCACGCGCCCGCCACTGGCCACAACCGACAAATAGGCTTGTGTTGAGATGTAATAATAATATATGTGCTTACTTAATACTTACATCATCTCAAATAAGACAAAAACCACCGCAAAACAGCAGGGTGTAAAATATTGCAAGACTGCTGTGACAAAAGAAAAAGAACGTGGTAGGCTACGTGAAATTATCAATTTCCCAAATATAATATAATGTTTGTGGCGACTTAATAGCCTGCGTTGATGCACGCTATTATGAGTGCAAATATTGAAAGAACCCTAAATCGAATGCAACGACTAAGCATTCAAAAAACAACTTATTCCAACTTAGGCGTCAGAACATGACCAGAAATCTATGATTACTGTTACCTTAAATTCATACTCACAAATACTAGACGCCCGATCTATTGCCATGTTTCCATCGACTACGATTCGTATAAACAGCAAATGTCGACAGCAATGAGTGCAAAAGTGATTGTGTGCTGACAATTTGTTCCGAAAAATGATTAAAAATCGGGAAAGCAATATCCTATGTCTATAATGTGTTTTAAATTAAAACCAGGACTACCTAATACTGTTTAAAAAGCCATACACATTGCCTATACATACACACATAAGCGACGTTAGACAGTGCACCTCCCTCCTTCCTTCCTTCTTCTGCTCCCAACACCGTCCCTCACTCACTCACGACGTCACTGGTCGAGATGCAACGTTAACTCTTCCTCCCTCATCTGCAGTAGGCTACAGTGGATCTGGCCCACTAAATGGGGACGGCCGGGAAAGTGGAGAAAATTAGAGCGCTCATTGGTTGACGGAAAGACAGATGGTTCCCTCACATCCTAGATAAATATTGCAGACCTCCCCCCTACGCCTGGTTGATGGCTAACAGCGACTGGCCAATCAACTCCCTCTGTTTCATCCTCTCTCCCCTTGTGTGGTGTCAGTTTGATATATGTGGCCATTCTATCAGTATAATAAACTTATTCTGGTGGCAGACTGGGGCTCATGGAGCTCCACAGTGAAGCTATTACACAGGAGGACAGGGATCAGCAGCTCGCCGGACCCCATAGCCTCATTGCAGGGATGATCTGGTTTATCATTTAATTATTTCTCCTTTTTGAATACAAAGGCGGTGTAGAGAGGAACGGCGGGCAGGCTCTGTGCCGGGTCAGGCAGGCTGAAAAGGATGAGTCACACACAGGTTAAACATGGGTATTCGTTATACCAGAGATGGAAATCCAATTAAAAGGCTCAGATATTGGTTGGATTCCATGAAACGTCTATATTGCATGAACAACTGCCAAAACAGAAAGTCCCATTTACCAGCCACAAGTGGCTGATTGATGATTAGTAAGGGATAAGTAGTGGGCCTGAGTTAGAAAGAGCTGGTTGTGACTGGTGTGTGCCATTTACAATTAACTCTATTACAGCTCTTGTGTGTTGTCTGTCTGCTAAATGGCCATGTCGGTGCCAAATAGTCAGCTACAAAATGGATCTCTCAAAGTGGGATGTTTCACAATGGCCTACCATTCGTCACCATAGCAATCTCCACCATGCTCCACACCCCAAGATCAACTTTCCTTCAATTTCAGAAAAGCCTGCCACCGCCAAGCATCTATTCATTATTTTTTCTCTCTCCTGCTCTCTACATATTTCATGCACAATCATAATCCTTGGATAAACTCGTTTGCTTTATCTTGTTCTGTCTTGCTCGATTCTGAATGTCCCAGTGAGACAACAGCTCCCATCTCTAATCTCCCTCCCCAGCCTATGGGCCTCGCTCTACAGACTCACGGTTGTATCACATGTGGGCAGAGAGTATGTTTAATCTTGTCTAGCTGACACTGTGTCCCACAAGAACCTTCATCGCTCCATCAAACCAATCACTTTTCTTTCTATTTTGGTCCACGTGCAAACACGCCTTTCACACGCGTGTCTCATTCCAGATAAAAGCAAGACATCGGCAACCACCGATGACCCAGTGGATGCTACACATGTTGTTTCCTTTGTCTGGGGAAAATGAGATCTCCTATGTCTCCGCCGACGTCCTCCATTTAAACCACGTCGGACGCTGTGATTTCAAACGGGCCAGGTTAGTGAATAAATGCTCTGATGAAGTAACAGACACTCTAGATGCACCGTGGAGACCAAAGAGCAGCGACCCATCGTCACCTCTTATCCGGCACCCCTTTTCACAGTATTCCCCACTGTGATTGCTCCGTCTCTCTGACTCTGAAATTGCAGTCTGTCGCCAATTTTCTCGCCTTGACATGCCCCCACTTCAGCCCTTTCCTTTTCACAATCACAATCAATTATCACACATTTCCATCCCTTTCCCCACTTCGTGCACGCCTCCCCTCCACGCCGTCTTTCAGTCCCTTTGCGACTTGCTGTACGAGCACTCTTTGCTATATTTATAAAGCCGATAAATAATTGAAGCACACAGGCCAAAGATAATCTTCTGTTTTCACCGTCTCCGTTCATTAAACCTCACTTTCCGACACACACTCCCCTGTTCGGAAAGGTTGGTTTGAGCTGTCAATCCACCACCATCACTCAGCCTGGTGTTTTCCATAAATTGGGAATGATTATCCATTGTTCCCCGCACTACAGCCATCTCCAAGGGACCAGTCTCATTGATATTCATTAAATACACAACACCCACCATGTAGGACACTCCATGTGCATTATTTCAATTCTGCAAACTGCCACAGCGGACAATAAAAGCCCACCTGCACATAAAACCATGAAAAATAAACCAAGAACCATTTGAAAGCTCTACATAACGTTATCAGTCTACTATCAAATGTGATGTAGTGTTGAAAAACGGACACCTCTTTTTTTTTTTAATGGACCCATGGTGCATCAGTAAGTGCTGTAAAAAACTGCGAATGTGATGTACCGAACCAAAGCTGACTGCATACAGCTACCTATTGAAATGCATTTGTTTAGATAAAAACAATACTCACAGGGAAAAAACAGCTTGTTAAATAAACGTTTATTTGTTCAGCCACCATCCATCTCCGTAAACGATCACACACGTTTAATAAATTACAATTTCATACAACCAATGCATCTTTAAATACATACTTCTCTTTCATAAACGTAGTCACAAAGCGTGAAAAGCAGAGAAAGTGGTGAGTGTTAACCTAAATAAAAATTTTAAAAAATAAATAAATAGGCAGAGTTTAGATACAAGAGATCCGTCCCCTCAAAAACAATGACAAGTACAGCTACTCAAATCAATGGCACAGGTGAGCCATGCGTAACATGTGCTATCACTGTTGTTTACGGTTTTCTTTATATTTGTTAACCTGCTTTTTCCTAGAGTATATAGTGTTGAGATCATATGTACAGATTCCAAGTGAGATCCTGTAGAAATATCAGAAGTGTCCAATATTCTTGTTAAAATAGGCTACATTTCTGACCACTGTACCTGGCTATAAAAGCACTATGTAATTACGTTACAGCAAGTAACTAAGCATTCCGACAAAATAGACACATACTTATATATAGCAAATTAAAATGACTTTTTCTAGACATCAAATCTTGAGCTCATCTACTCTTCTCTCTCACACACTTTATTTATTAGTTAGCATTTTCACTGGTGATGTGAAAACCATCCAGCATTTGATAATACAATTAAGATGGGATTTTTAAGGGAAGCCAAAGGCACATAACATATTTGAAGAACAAAAGAATTGTAATCAATGCCGTTTGTTTATGGCAGTAGCAGTATAGGGCATATTGTTACTCCCATAAATCCCATCTATCCAGAGCAATAAGAGTTCAGGTAGCATAAGTTTCAAGTCTCTAGTTGGGTAAGACAACAGTTTAATATTATTTATATTTATATTGTTCTCCTGACTGACCAAACATTTACATATGACTAAATTGTCTTTCTGGCTAAATAAGGGCCGCTGTGAAGTCTTTGTAACTAACCCTAGGCGAGTCCTCAATACTGAACAGTAAAAGCAACAATTCTTTAAAAATACTGTATAGCTCCAGGTCTACATTTATATAAGAATCAATTTTACAGTTAATTTTTCTAACTACAATACAATGTAGACAAACCTTAAACAGCTACAGTACCATAGCAAACCTTTTTCTCCCTCTTTTAAATGACAAAGAGGCCTTTGAAGGACAGTAAACACAGGCTTGCAATAAGATAATGATATCCATAATGATCCACAAAGCCGTTTTGACAAAGCAGTGATGTGAAACAATTACTTTGTTAAAATTATTAAATTACAAAATTGGCTTTTCATGCTAAAACCTGTTTTTAATTTAGCAATATTAAACTGGCACTACACTTAAGAATAACAGGCTAAACTTTAGTCTTGTCAAAACCAAATAATGTTCAATAACATCAAACTGAAGAAAGATCCACAAATAAAAAAACTTTGCCTTGCTTTTCACCCACACACACCGCAGCATGAGGTGCTTAGTAGTTGAACTATTTCCAAGTTTCGTCCGTCTCTCCTCACCGATAGCTTAACCTATTTTTTACCCTAACTTTCTGGGTTATGTATCGTCATTGATATCTCTATGCACAGCAGAAAATACATGATCAAGGTAATAGAACTACAAGTCCCATGAGAGCCAAGGGAGTAATGTTTGCTAGTTGGTTTAAAATGTCATCCCCTCTTTGTTGCTGTGACATTCATTAATTCATTAAAGTGAGCCCAGTGTCCCAGTCATTCTTTTGCCCATTGTGGTTTCACAGTATGCCATGTCAATCAGTGTCACTGTTCTAAATTGAAATGTCTAACGGCTCATCTGCAATATCATCAACTTACAGTTTGAATTTCCTACCTTAGGCGTCAGCATATTGCCAACATGAACCGTCAAAATCAGCCATCACGCGATAGGTCTCACAAACTAACACTTCGGTGGTGCTGCTTGACAAAGATCTCCAGTCTGTCCTTCCCTACTGCTCCCCTCTCGTCCTCATCCCTGTCCTGCAGTGGGTGGCTGACTACTACCTCCCTTACCACCACCCTCTCCCCCAGCCTGTTAGCCCTCTCCCTGTCCCTGTTCTCGGCTCTGAGAGCCCGCTCCCTGTCGCGCTCCTCCCCCACAATGCTGCTTACGTCGCTCAAGTCCCCCAGGTGTTCGACCGAGTCACACTTCTCCAGGTCTGAGGCGATGGTCTGCAGACTGATGACGGACATGGAGTCAGAGCCCGCCAGCTCGGTCTCCGCCCTCTCCCTGTGTCCCCAGCCCGACTCCCTGTGCCTCTCCACCCACTGCCTGGTCTTCTCCCCATCCGCCCAGCTGCTGCTCTCCATTCCTCCCGCGCAGGCTCCCACTTGAACCCCCACCCCAGCCCGGACCTCCGCCTCGGCCCCCACCGGAGAGCTCCGCCCACCGCAGGCTGTGGGTCGGCCCCTGGTCGCCCGGATACGACCCCGGTGGGCATGAATCTGCTCGCTGATTTGTTCCAGGTTGCGCAGGGCAACCGAGTACCGCATTTTCACTTTGGCCACTCGCTCCTCCAGCTGCACCACTTTGGCCTTGTGCTCCTGCAGACAACCAATTGTAGAGTGTTAGTGTCAAACAGAGTCCCAGACGAGCTCGGCCGTACTCCTGGGCCCTCATTTATCAACAGTGCGTACGCACAGATGTGTGCGTAATGGGTGCGTACGATCAGTTGTAAGCAAAGTGTACGCAAAGTGGAATTTATGAATTTGTACTTGTACTTAGGAATGACTGTAAACATAAGCACAGCTCCAACCATGCGTACGCACAGCATCCAGTGGTAGAATGGGGAAACGGCAAATAACAAGCATTGTGGGTGTCACAGCATGCACTAAACAAACTCAACATTCACAGATGTTCTGTATTTTCTTGGACTCATATTTACTCAATTAGCAATTTTGTCTAGTTAGAAACAGACATGTAGCAAAATTGGTGTCAAAATCTATAAAATAATTCCGTGATAGGTATTTGAAAATGTAACATGGCTCGTCTTGTATTACTTGAAAATGTAGCAAATCATGCGTTCTGCAGGGAGCACATTTTCAGAGACCGCGCTGATCTGTTTGTAGAGAACACAGAGTGGCTTCTGAGTAGGTACCGCTTCCCAAACCAGATAATGTTAGATTTATGCCATGATTTGGGACCTATGTTGGAGCGAGAAAGCCATTCCTTAAACATCGAAATAAGGATTTGCAAACATATTGTTTGTTTCTTTTACCGTCAACATGGATGGTCGATAGCCCAGCTTGTTCTGTGGGTACAGTGTCATTGTCTCCATGTTCAATTATGCCAGAGAGAGCTGTATCGCCAATGATGCTGGCAATGTGTGCGTCCAAAGGTGAGAGATCTGCTGTGCTCTGTCCTCTCCCAGTTGCACAAATGTCTCGCCTATGTGTACTGACACGTTTTTTGGCAGTGACTTTGATATCAAACCATTTTTTTTTTTGGACAAAGATCTCTCCTCCGATCCTTCAGTTAACTGCACTTGTTACTGTCTCCCATGCAGTATATTTTTGTTGCACCTGCACTGAGTGAACTGAACAACAGCTTTTGGTTGGATTCAACCTCAACAACAAGCACCTCAATTTCTGTTTCAGAATTTGTTTTAATTTTTTTCTCTCTTTGTCATTTTTCCGGTGAGGGAATAGAGAATTTCCACGTTTTTAAAGGAACTTTTGTTACCATATATGGTTAATTGGGGCTGTTTCTGAATGCAAATTACCCCGAACGTGCACGAGCACGGTGGTTTACAACGTGTGGGATTTATCAACACTGAGTACATACTGCTGTGCGTATGACCAGCGCATGCATGTTCGATAAATACCAATATTTTTGTACTTACACATTCAAAATTTTATTCGTATGACAGAATTCAGAAAATTTTCTATGCACTGATGATAAATGAGGGACCTGGACCTTACAAGGCACAGGTAACAGACATGTACAATCAGAGAGATTGGTCTATTTACTTACAATTTGCCAGTACACACCTCTAGTATGTGGTTGAACTGGGCCTTGAGCTCAAAGTACGGCTTGGATTTGACGATAACCTTCTTCAGTGACTTCTGCAGGGTCTGGACCCGCGCTTCAGCGTCCTGACACAACTGGGTGACGCGCTGATGTTCCCTTTCACTCCGCAAACGCTCCTCCTCCGCCTCGTTGACCTGGAAACCACAGCCTGGTTTACTGTTTGTTTTTAATACATTTCTTTGCCTACTGTGTTGGCTGCTGTAACACCTTCCATTTCCCCTTGGAATTAATAAAGTTCTATCTAGCCATCTAGTGTTAGGAAAAAGCTCAACACATCTCAGACAACACCACATGTCTAGCAGGCAGCCCAGCAACATGGTCAGAAAGATTTCTTGCATTGCTGAAAAATGCAAATGATAAGAAAAGCAACGAACCCTTCGGAATATTTAGAGCATGGGAATGAGACATTCAACCTTGATCTTTAAAAGGAAGCCCTGCATCAATCATCATTGATTAGAACCAAAGCGCGTGCGTCCCCAGTGGCGAGAGAGCTCCCTCAGACGCACATACTAAACGGCCAGTATGAGCTCCTGACACCTACAAAGACCTTCCTTCTCAAATCTAGACTGACGATGAGGCTGCAGGCATGCATTCTCAGTTGGACTCGGTTCGCGTTAGCAGTCGTGGGTGTTGCACAAATTAAGCAGATCCTCCCAAACTTCAAGAATCTGATGCGGTGCTTGGGGAGAGACATGGATGGTAGCACTAGAGAAAGCAAAGAGTTATGCAGCTCCTTTTCCGGAGGGTTCACTGAGGGCTTTTGAAGTGCTACCTTGGACGTGGCGTGGTTGAGCATCTCCTGCCATGTGGGGTCCAGTGTGTTCCTGTCGGCCAGGAGGCCCTGCTCGGCCACATACACCATCTCCCTGGCAGCCGTGTGCATGGAGACGGCCCTCTCATATCGCAGCGCAGCCTTCTGGGTTTCTTGCTGAGCCTGGGAGAAACAACAAACAATCACAAAGTACTTAAGTGCCTCAAACCAATCACTGAACCCATAGAGGGGGTACACAATACAAGGGGTTGTAATCAGGAATGCCACTAGAAAATACAGCCGGCTAGGCAACAGCCAGCAAAAACACACGTCATAAACATAACCGATTATATTCCAGTCACGCTATGCCTCTAGTCAAGTCAAAGCCAAGGGGGAGAGATCTGGTTTGGTTTCTTTGGGGGAAGACATTACAATACAAGGTGACTCAGAATCATAGTGGAGGATACAGCCAGCAACCCAGCAAGAGAAAGCAACAGGACGGGGCTTGGCCAGACACACAAGGTTGCCCAAAAAGTTTAAGGTCATCTCTAAAAAGATTGATGGCTGCTTCCATGCGTCTGAGTAATTTTTGGGTGATGCGGCGACTGTCTCACTCGATAAACCAGACAGGCTGCTTGCAGGCAGAATAACAAGCCCCCTTTTAGAGACATTATCCTACATGAACAGGGACTTGAAGAGCTGACTGAAACTTTGACCCTTTTCTTTTTTATAATCTACTTTTTCATAACATTGCAATATTGATCCAAACTAGGTCAGATATTATATTCATTATTTGCCTAATTGTTTTAAATTGCACCCCTAAGCCATATCCTAACATTTTTCATTAGTTCAATTACAGCTTGAAATTACCCTTCACAATCTTGATTAAACATGAGTGACTTTCGTGCCCTGTTATATCGAGGGTTAAACATTTTTTACGTAATCAATTTTGATTAATTAAAATTTAATTATTGAGCTCAATGAGCTGAACTGGTTGAGGTTAAATTAGCATTAGTATTTTAAGGGAAAAACAGCACAAGGCATAGTGGGATTTGGTTATACAAATGTGGGTTGAGGGATGCCTACCTGAAATAAGGTGTTGTTTTTATGATCCGAGTAAGCAGTAACCACTAGCAGCCAAAATTCACAAACAATACAACTAACCTCTTTTGCAAGTCTACGAGCTTCATAATAAGGTCGAGCTTTTTCAATACAAGCACCAAGTTGGGAGCCTTGAGCATTGAGCTTTCTGGCCGAGTCAGTGAGGATTCTCCTGTAGCTGGATCGGGCCTCCTGAGGACGAAAAACACATTGAAGAGTAAAACTACAACACAATTAGCCCTGTTTACCATCTGTCATTTAATTATTTGCAGATTTGCATAGCATCTTCACCATGCTAAAAACAAAAGTAACACCAGTGAGACTTGTCATGTAAGATTTGAAAGAGAAAGTATAGCCTAAGATTATATAGAGAGAGAATGGGTGGGAAATAGATGAATAGAGAAGAGGGTGTGAAAGCGCTTACAGGCCCTTGAGTAAACAAATTCGGTGTAGGGTGATGCCTGATACAGAAAGTGTTCAGTTGGGGACAAAGAGCTTACTCACATCCAGTTGTAGTTCAAGTTTATTAATCTCATCACTGGCCTGGTTAAGGTGCTCTAGTTCCTCCTGAGAATATAGATCATTTTAAATGCTGAAAACATTAAAATTCATAACGAAATCATCTGCAGTTATGAAAATGTATAACGTTAGCCCAGATGCGGGCCTTGAAATGCACAACCCGAGGCACAGATTCTGTGTCAGAACTACAAGGCAACACGACTGTGTTCAATGCAGTAAAAACAAGCAAAATCACAAGCTTTGCATAAAAACCTTGTGTGCTAAAGCAAGCTTGTTTTTACTGTTATTAATACACTTACTTGGATTCTTGGGTCCAATTCTTCTTCATATTTGCCACGGTCTACATCATCATTATTTTCCAATGTATCAACATCCTCACATTCTGCTCTCATCTTGACAACGGTGATTTCGTTACTGCCTCCATCCCCTCCTCCTTTTAGGATGTTGCAGGTTTTCCCATCCATTGATTCTTCGCCAGGAGTCTCCTCACGCAGTTCGGCTGTCTCGGGACATCCAGAACCGGTTGGACTTTCACGCGAGCTCCCTGGCTCCATTTTTTGCGACCCAACTTTGGACTAATGTTACTGCAGAACGGGATGCACACGGTGCAAAATAGATTTTATTTTAAATACAAGCAGCTTACATTATTTGTGCACGAGTCGAAAAATGACGTAAATTAACCAATTTAGCTTTAGATTCATTACATTTTAAAACTACAAATAATCCATAGATTCGTACGTGTCGTTAGCTACTACTAGCTAGAGCTATAAGATTGTCTTGCCTGTTTCATGCAACTATATAGCTAGCGAGCTAAGTAACTCGCACAAATCAATCCACTTACTCAAGTTACCGATTTTACATCAGCTTGCTGAGATGCGTGGCTGGTATCAGTTCCTATAGCTACGATACATTGTTTAAACGTAGTGAGTCCAGTGACATTGCTAGCTGTCTGGATACTTAACGTCACCTACGAGGGAAGCTTTAACGTTACGCGTAGCATCTGTTCAGGGACCAGAAGTTTCTTCTACGGCTGAGGTTCAGAGATGATTCCACAGTCACATTAGAATGCAAAGGACATACTTTATTGATTCCAAGGGAAATTGGAGGTGAAGCCTGGTGCCAATGGAAAGGACTTCTGTAACTGAATCATTTTTCCCTATCAGTAGTTGCAGATTGACTAGATTCACACTCACATTTAGACTATACAGCAAATGTAATTTATGTAAGACAAACTTCACATGAAATGCCGCCCTGTGTCTGCTGGGATAGGCTCCACCCCCCACCACCACCACCCTAAGCGGTATAGCTAATGGGTGGATGGATGGATGGAAGAAATGTATCCTTTCCACAGAACTGTAATGCCAGAGATAAAAGTAATGTCAAACCAGTTTCTTTTCTTTCTATTTCAAATCATTTAATAATGAACTGATACAAAACTTTTGTTTTTACAAATGTTCATTACCAGATATTTTCATTGGCAGCTCAATAAAAATGAAGGCATGGCAATCTGACGGACTTTTAAAACAAATCTCAAGCAGCCTCCTCTCTTCGGGAGAATATTTTCCTTAGATCCTCTTATTATGTGTGGCTTTTCTGTCGTTTCCAAAACTTTTTGACTTCACTGTGTCCTTCCGGTGACACCACCATTACCCTATGTGATGCATTCTGCCACACCAGACACCCCAGGCCCTGGAAAACAATATTTATGTTATAGTCAATACAGTGTTGCTGGCTACATTGATTAGGAAAGCATTTAACCATGAAAAACTAAATAAAGTGGTCATTAAAAAAAGGTCAAGACATAGGAGGAGGTGTGAAGACAGTCAGAAATGATCATTTGCAAGTACATTTGGTTCATACAAAAATAAAATATTGGGTTCATAATGAATAATCTTAGGAGAGAATGACAAAAATAATTGAATGTCCAACCTGAGCTCTGTCCCGCAGCACCTCAAAGTCAGCCTGGGAAAGGAACTGGTTATACAGCACTCCTGAGATGCAGAAAACGAGAAAGGGGAGAGAAAAACAGATAATGAAAACAAAAACAGGATTGCTTGTCAATGAGTACCAAGTGCACCACAACATCAATGCTCATCCAGTCTAGAACATTTTACAGCATATTGGCAAAGAAGGGTTACACCTCTGTTTTATTGACCGAATGCCATCAACCCAGAGAGGCCGACTCATGTCAGTCATAACCTTCCGGCAGTACAAAAGAAATTGAGAGCAATCAATCAGCGTCCTATCTCTTATGGGAACAACGGTTTCCCTGAAGCCCATTGAAAAACACATTGATGTGTCAGTTTGATTTATGGTTCTTCTGAATTGAATAGCTCCTGAGTTTCTGCTACCCTTTTATAACTACCACTGAATAAGAAAAATACACTAATTTTGTGACTTCCAAAAAAGGTTTCAGTTTGCCAATGATATTTTTTATATTATTGGTTATTTTTGGTCTGGTAAATAAAACTTTAGAAATGCTGATTTTCCAAACTTCTCATATTATTGGCTGAAAAGACAGGCACACTGACTCAAACCCAAGCAGACAGTAAGGCACATGCACCCACACCACGCTCACCCTCAGAGAACTGTAGTCGATCCCTCTCCAATTCCCAAAGCCTGATATTATCTGTAATGGTGGATGGAAGCACTGGGTTCTAAAGGAGAAAGAGGCCAGGGCGCAAAAGCGGTCAGTTTGAGTCAATCAGGCAGTGAATGTAAATCAACAGGACCCATTAGTCCTAAATGAGGGGACAGGGCCTAACAGAGGTCAGTCAGTTATTACAGTGATTAGTACTGCATGAAAGAGAGGTAGAGAAGAGAGGGGGCAAATGTATTCCTGAAATTACCTGTTTGAGCATAACTGGATGTGCTCTGGTCCTTAAAAAGTGGAGAATCTACAAATAATTCACAATTAGCATACATTGACAAACTATATGATTCTACATCGTGAAGTACATATTAGCTTGCAACCTGTTGTGCTGTGATTCCGTTGGCGATGGCTTGCTGCACTGACTCCCTGGTGATGTGAGCCACTACCACATTAGGGAACCGGTACAACATCTCACTGAACAGAGCCACCAAAGCTATCTGTAACTCAGAGTCTGGGAAACAGAAAGACCAGAGCATAGTTCATCCACCTGGTAAGATCTATCAAGTTAAACACTTTATTTCAAAATGTAATGGTTAGGGAAAATGCTGTGGGAGTTTTAGATATTCTAGTATTGTAACGTACTTGTGTAGGCATATAGGCGATAGTTGGTTTCCACCACTATGAAGCCGCTGTCTCCAGTCCCTGGAGCAGCACCCATGGAGGTCAAGGAAGAGTTGGTTGTAACACCTGCGGCGAGAGTGATGGCCAGCCTTGTGGGGTAGTACCTCCTAGACTTCCTCTGGGGAGAAAATGCTGTAAGAGGTCTGCTGACAGGAATTGCGAGAGTTCAATAAAACGGTTGTGTCGCCTCCACATTTCACCTTTCTCTGGAAGACTAGGCCAAACTCTCTCAAGTGTTGCAGGAAAGTAAGCAGGGACTCACTCATACCCTCCACAGAGTAATCCTGTTGCCCAAGTATAAGACATAACCGGAAGTCAAAGACTGCATTATGATAAGTGTTATGACTTGGGTCGGTCTTGTGAACGTGTGACAGTTCAAACGGCCGTGCTCCCACTCACCCTGCCAAGGGTGGAGAAACTGAGCTGGAATAAGAATGACAGGATCTCCACCAGGTCCATGCCTCGTGTCTGATAGAGAGACAGAGCGTAATCGAAAGACAGGCTTGTCAAACTATTTTGGCATAACATCAGCACAAACCTTTGCTGCCAGACTGTACCTGCGCTGTGTTGAGGTACTGAAGAGTAAAATACCAGAGTTGAGAGGCTGTGTCCAGGAGAAGGAACTGAAAACCAGCTGAGGTGATACAAGGGGCCTCGCCTGGTTCACTGTAAGAGAACTGCTTTAGCCAGATGTAAAAATAAATTTAACTTATTATTAAAGTATTATGTGTCTGGAAAACAATGGACATGTGTGTGCATTGCAAGTTATGCATTACCCCTGGAGCCCAGTACCTTCTCATGAGGCCTGCTTGTATGAGCAGCTGAGCCAGGTCCTGGCTGACCGCAGCACTGGGTGAGCCCACCATGAAGTGCAGAATGACCTCCCAGCGTTCCAAAGCATAGCGGTCCAGACTTTCCACATCACGGGCGTGCCTGTCAGGGCCTAGATTGCTGCCTTCATCAGCCCACGCCTTGCCTCTGAGCAAAACAGGACAGAGCAAGAGGACAATGCATTCTAATAGCATTTGAATAGCATAGTTCATTGATTAGCTTACATAACGCAAAACAAAAGAGTACAAAAAGAACAAAACCAAAGCGGTTTACAGCATCCCTTACCCCCCTAGCAATGCAATCCTCAGGTTGTCTTTGAACACAGGATTGAGAATGTTTCCCTGTAGGCCACCCTGCAGCTGCTGACTGTGCCACAGTCGAAGTCCAGACAGCACTGTGACACATTCGTCATTGTCCCTTGAGAGACAGGGGTAGACACAACAATCATAACCACATAAGATAGTGGTGAGCTTTGAGTAAGGATCACACACAATCTTTGCACTATATACAAGAGAGTAAACTTACTTTTGACTGTCCTTTTTCACCCATAAAGCCACTGCTGCCTGCGGAAGAGGCTTATCTAGGAACAGCATGCGCATCACATAATTCTTTGCCAATGGGGGGAGCTCCCTGTCCAGACAAGAGACATCGACAATTATTGTATTATGGTCTTTACGTAGAGTTGCGATTTTTACCTGACATGATATGCGGCCCACCTGTAGACAGCTAGACATGTGGCTGGGTGGTTGTACAATCTGTCCAAAATCTCTGGGCTCAATTCTTTCAGGTATTCGTGAAGATTCTTGCATTGTAACTGGACGCGCAGCTTCATCCTCTCCGGAAAAAAAGACACGCCGCATAAAATGTGTTTGACCTGACAATGCCAACGTTCATACACGTAGAAAGACTATGTTCATTCAATACGTGCCATAACTGGAAACACACCAACTCACTCCACCTGAAGTAGCTGAGCGAGACGTGAGGCACCAAGTGCAATGTAGCATTAGCTCAGCACAAAGAAAAACTGGTACAAAACGAGCTTATGAATCATAAATAATATTTAAATAATATTTTTACCTCTTGACTGGGATGTCAGATATTTTCTCAAGTTTGTGTCGTACATGAATAGATATATTCAAGTAAATATAAGCATCCAAACGGCAAGTTTTCACCAGGAAGCCATGTTGCTCAATCACGTGACACCAGCATCCACAAACAAGGGATTTAATGATTGGTCCATTTTTGCCGTACATAAACTAAAACAACATTTTCAGATGTCCACATCGCGTATTATTGAGTAACACTGGTTTAATATCATTTATTTGAAAAATTTCAGACAATGTAACGTTTTATTTGCAATGGATTTATCATTTACATTCTTTGAAAATTCTAATTCTAACAAAACTTTACAAGACAAATTGTGGAAATGTAAAGCCAAAACAAAACGTTACTGGGCCTAATGTAGAGGACATTCTAATATTTTGTAAATCTTAAAGAAAAATACAAACTTCACAATAAAAAAAACAAAGGCCTGCCAAACTGGAATTGGATCCATTGTGGACTATTTTCTTATGAGTCCTCTTTTTCTTGATACCTGCAATTTGGAACAAAATCGTTAGAATCAAAGTAATCAAGAATGAATAACTCACAACTACTAACGAAATACTAAACATCACACACTATAACAGAAAGTAGCGCCATGAAACAATTTACAAATAAGGTAGAAATGTATATAGTCTGTAATACTGCCTGTACTCACAAGTCCATATTGGGATAGATTGCTGACTTGAAACTGGTAGGCATACGTACCCAGTTTTCACTTGATGCTTGACCAAGAAAAAAAAAACAGTTCTAATGGTATTACCTGCAATGTGTACAGGTGAAGAAGACTGTCTGTCCTTCATCCGCAGATCTCATTTGCCGTGTATGATAAACCATTCCTTCTTTATTGCAGCGAGAGCAACGCCTGTCAATCTAGATTACAATTCAAATTAGGACACATTACATAATCTAATAAAACCACAGACACACATATCTGACATATTTGTTTAACTTCTTACCACTGGCCCTTTGAGTTCAGAATTTTCCTCATCCTCCCCAATACCTGAGGACTGGTCAAGCGGGTTAAAGATGAATGATGAGGTAATCACTTGGCCTGAGAACTCTTTAGAAAGAGAAGAAAAATATTACACTTGAATCAATAAAGACAACATCAGATTTTTTTTATTATGGCCTCTGGTCTAACAATCGTGAGTGTCCTGAAATGTATGATTTAGTAAGTGCTATCTACGGATGATGTTTGGTTATCTAACATTTCTTACCTTTGACAGGGATTTTAAAAGAACAACGGGGACAAGTGACGGTGTTGTGTATCCCAGGAAGGGGGAGTACATTACCACACTCTGGACAGAAATTTGGGTCACCCTTAAAACACGACATCTACGGATGACAGCAAGACAAGTGATTTTCCAATAAACTAGTTAGTCTGGGAGACAATTAATAATACTGAGTATACATGTGGTAGGTAAACTAACACTGTTTACAAAGATAAAGCCAGACCAGTCATCCTCAGAAGCTTTGGTCTTGTTGACACTGCATTCGATCAAGGCTAGTCTGACGCACGTGTTTGAAACAGCTAAGCGACTGGGTTAGCTATGACAGATGAAACAACATTTACACTACACTAAGTTTTCTTTACCTTATCGACGAATACAGCCAACTCTTGAATATGGCCAAACAAAATCTAAAAACTGCAAATGCAATATTTTTTTCTTATGGCCAGGCATGTAGTAGGACACATGACAAAGGTCTTTCAACGTTCAAATATTGAAACGCGGTTTGATGACGCAACCAACTAAATCGGTTTGCGCAAACGTCGTTCTACTTGCTGTGTGTGAATAACTTTTACATTTTAAGGTACATTTTTTGTTACCTACCAATGACTAGATAGTTGCGTGTTTAATAGTACGTTCGAACGGCTCTCTTTTCCACGTACACTGTCACTACAACTGTACATGACAAATGTCAAGTCAAACTGTAAAGCAAGCTAACTGACTAACGTTCAGCTAGCTAGCGTAAATAACGTTGAAGAAGACCTCAACTACTTAAGTTAGCTGTCGCAAGTTTGACATGTTCTTTTCTTGATTGATAAAGCTGTTGCAAGTTGAGGTTGGCACGTGGCTAATGTAATGGAAGGTCGTTAAGGTTCTTTTTATTTAAGTCAAACACTACACTGACTAAAATAAATGCGTTTTCTAAAATGTATAGGACCGGTGATACTTTTTATTTGAAAAGTGCTGCTGGGTATTTTTTTATTATGAATTGTACAAACAACTGCTTACTTCCTTTTGCTCTCTTTTACAGTTAACTGTCAAGATGACTGAAAACGATGTGGAGAATGAGCTCTTGGATTATGAGGAAGATGAGGTGGAAGGAATGGGAGATGCAGCCCACGGGGATGGCCTGCTCTTGACAAAAGAGAGGGTGAAGGGCTCATATGTGTCCATTCACTCCTCTGGATTCAGAGATTTCCTGCTGAAGCCAGAGTTGCTGAGGGCCATTGTAGATTGTGGTTTTGAGCATCCTTCTGAGGGTGAGTTGTCAAGCCTCTGACATGCACATATTTGCAGAGTCATAATAAATCTGAAATTGTGTAAGAAGATACACATCCTAAAGCATTTAAATATGCATGAAGCATATGACGCAACCCTATGTAAGACAATACTCTTCTTTTTAACAAGAAGAACACATTTGTAATACATTTTTTTCAGTAAACAAATTAATTAGTAATCAATTAACTTTGAATCTTTTAATGTGTTTTGCAGTTCAGCATGAGTGCATCCCTCAGGCGATCCTTGGTATGGATGTGCTATGCCAGGCTAAATCTGGAATGGGCAAGACAGCTGTATTTGTGCTTGCCACTCTGCAACAGCTTGAGCCTGTCACAGGGCAGGTAAATCTTACCACCTTGTTACACTTTTGTCAAACAGCCTTACTGGTGGATTAGGTCACAGAGGGCCACAGCAGCAAGCCTAACTAATGAAACCACTGTACCTAGGACATAATTGTAAATTAGCTATTAAAGTGATTTGATAAATTACAGTTTTATTACATGAGGATTACTATCATACAATTATTTTTGTGACCTGTCCTTTCTCGATAAAGGTATCTGTGCTGGTGATGTGCCACACTCGTGAGCTGGCATTCCAGATCAGCAAAGAGTACGAGAGGTTCTCTAAGTACATGCCCACAACCAAGGTACACTTTTCTATTGTTATTTATAGACTAGCAACCCTCAGTTAAATGACACAGATCATAACCCATTTCCATGTTCCATCGCATTCATTTAAGCATATTGTTAGAAAACTTATGTAGTTTTGCTTTTCAATTGTAGTTTTAATTTCTGGTTTGCAAATGGGCAATTTTCAGATATATTCATCAACATATTCCAAGGAAGATATTTTATTATTCAAGACATGACGAGAGCCATAAAGCGTAGTATCAATTCATGGAACTAAATTAGTTTTATACCATTTTCGTTACTTCACATGCTACAATAACCCTATAGCTATGCTATGACCTAGATATTTTCCCTACACATAAAAATAACCTTTTCCTTTGTTGGCTGTGCTCTCACCAGGTGTCAGTTTTCTTTGGAGGTCTACCTATTAAGAAGGACGAGGAGGTGCTGAAGAAGGACTGCCCCCATGTGGTGGTGGGGACACCGGGGCGCGTCCTGGCCTTGACACGTAGCAAGGTGCTCAACCTGCGCCACATCAAACACTTCATCCTGGACGAGTGTGACAAGATGCTTGAACAGCTCGGTAAGTCAGTCGGGTTGCTCATAACGGCTTTGCAGCGTTTCTTTCAAGCAATTCCTCCCGTCCTTTATTTGCTTGCAGACCAGGTGCATTAGGCTATCGCTGAAGTGTGAAATGTTTTCCTTCTTTCTCTCAGACATGCGGAGAGACGTTCAGGAAATATTCCGCATGACCCCCCACGAGAAGCAGGTCATGATGTTCAGTGCCACTCTGAGCAAAGAGATCCGCCCTGTCTGCCGAAAGTTCATGCAAGATGTAATTACGCCTCTCCTTCTGCATCTACGCCACTCGTTCCTTCCTGCAAACCTCTACTCTGCCCGGCCTGGTGGATTGGGAGTCAACTCAGTGTCTCCCCGAGCCTTAAGATAGGAAGAACCAAAGTCTGTAGTCCGTACAGCCCCAACACTTAGTGATGAAAGTGGAAAACGTCAACCCACTTCCATATGAGGGGATGATGGGGGAATTGCTCAATGAGAAGTCCCAAGTCCTGATAGTTCTTGCCTGGCTGGCCTTGGCCCTTCATAGGGTTGTGTGAAAGGGCCAAGAGGTCTGAATAGACATCGCTACACTTCCAAGTCTTTGCAGTGAATTTTTAAAAGTGATGCAGTAAGCTGTCAAAACCAAAACATTTAGACACCATTAACCTTTGCGTTATAATAACATTGCCTTCGTTATCTGGCAGAACAACGTCATCTTATCTTGCATCCAACTAGTTTATAAATCCCTCGCACCAGGGACGGTGCCGGGCACAGTAATTCATAGACATGGCTGTCCCTGAGAGTATAACTACTCTTGTCAAACTAGCAAACCCTCCATGGATAAAAAGCTAATTAAATATATATATTTATATTGAAAGCAACTTAAACAAATCAAAAATAACCGAGAAAAATCGTAAGTGTGGCAGAGCTAAGCTTTGAAAAGAATAAGAAACAGGCTGTGTCTCGCGGGGCCTCAGTAGGTAATTACTTTGCCATCAAAGTGGAGAGCGCAGTGAAATGGTCAGTCCGCTAAGCCTAGCCAGAATGGTCCTATTACGTCTTTGTCAAATAGAGTGGAGGTAACTACCTTGAGATGGATAGACTATTAACCCATAGGCACTGACGCCCAGTCTCACAATGGAAAATGGCAGACATTTGTTCCCTTTTAACCTCCTCCATCCAAGTGTCTGTCTGTCCTAACCTGACAAACATACACCCAATCTAGGCGTATAGATTGGAATTTAGCTATTGAATGTGAGGAGAAGAAACAGAAAAAATTGTAAATACACCGAAGACTGGCTCAGAGAGCAGATTCTTATAGAGAGTAGAAAGGGGCAGTGCAGGTATACATGAAAACGATGCTGTGGCTGCTGTGAAATCTTTCTTACAAAATAACAGAGCCGCAATTTTACAAAAACACTTAACACACACACATAAGCACATACATTATACAAACACATGAACACATATTTAGTTGCCCACAATAACAAAATAATTACTTACAACACAAAGGCCTATGCTGACCACACACACACACACACACTCGCACACACAGAGAGACTTTAGACCGACTGACTACCTTGACTTTATTGGGAGTGAGTGGAGAGGGGGGTGTGTTTGGAGAGGATGCTAGTGGATTGAGTGGAGTGTGCTTAAAAGAAAATGGTGGTTAAAGTCTTTGAGAACTTTTAATTGATATGCCCAATCAAAGGTTCTGCTATCAAAGAGATCAGTTTATGGTTCTATCTTTGTCAATCCACTGGATGAGATTTAGGCGGTCGACACAGTTTTACCCCATAGATCTTGTTATGTTGACAGAGATGGCTCTCTCTCTATGTTTAATGTAAGCCCAGCTGCAGGAGGGGGACACAAAAAAGGGCCAGTATTGATGTGTTTGTTCCAGTCGTAAATCTGTATTGATCTAACGTTCAGCGGAGCGGCCGTTGGAATTTTAACAAGATCCTGGCCTCTAAATATCAGCTTTTAGGGTTTTCATAAGGTTATTGGTTCGTGGATTCCTTCAATATAAACATATATTTGGTTGATAATCAGATAACAATTAGATTTTTGCTTTGACCATTTTACCATATGTGTGATGAGGTACTAAATGTTGCACTGGATTTTTGTGAAATACAATTTTCAACAGTGTCGGAACCGCATAGCTTTACCACAAAGCATAGTTATGAATTAGGTGTGTGTGTGTCTGCGCGGGTGCATGCTTGCATGGACAACGACCAATTGTCTTTCATGTCTGCGGCATAAAGACAGTGTTCTCCTAACTCCCCACCCTTTCTTTTCACCCATTCAATTCTTTCATTGGCTCTACTTGAGCATCTGTTATCCTAGCACCCTCTCGCTCTCTCTCTCTATCTATCTAGTATGGGTCTTTCACAGCACCTTCCCTCCTCAAATCACTGCCCCCAACACTTTTCTGTTCTGAAGCCACCCCATACCAGAGCAAATCCTTTACGACCCTGACAACCACGAACCCACCCCTCTAAATAGCATTACTTCACCTCAGGGATTGCACCTGCCCATCCTTGCCCTCCGTCATCTAGCCATCCCCTAACCCTTTCTAACCCCTGCCTGCTCCAGCCAATGGAGATCTTTGTGGACGATGAGACCAAGCTGACTCTTCACGGGCTGCATCAGTATTACGTCAAACTCAAGGACAGCGAGAAGAACAGGAAGCTCTTTGATCTGCTGGACGTGTTGGAGTTCAACCAGGTACTGGGTGGTCCTCACGTGGCAGCAATGCTCTGGGAAAGAAAAGGCCAGATGGTTCGGGGGAAAGCTGACTATGGTGGTGTCTTTATGTATATTTGTGGGTGTGTCCTTCATGGGATGGCGATGGTTGTGCGAGTAAAGCCTGTGTTTTGGTACCCAGGTGGTGATCTTTGTGAAGTCCGTTCAGCGCTGCGTGGCTCTCGCCCAGCTGCTGGTGGAGCAGAACTTCCCTGCCATCGCCATTCACCGCGGGATGCCCCAGGAGGAAAGGTAGGACCCTTCCAAACCTCTTGTCATCTTCAACTTGACTGAAGAGGATTGTTGACAGTTCCATATTCCTTTTTGTAATTGCAAGGTAATCTTATGATTTGTACCATTTGATGCCGTATTACTTAGGATTTGCCTTTCCCCACTAGGCTGTCTCGCTACCAGCAATTTAAAGATTTCCAGAGGCGTATTCTGGTGGCCACCAACCTGTTTGGCAGAGGAATGGACATTGAGCGAGTCAACATCGCCTTTAACTACGACATGCCAGAAGATTCAGATACATACCTGCACAGGGTAAGAAGATTATATTTGGCTTCTATCACTTTTTTAATCTAGCTTTTAACCAGTAGGCATATAGGTCAGATGCTGTTACTTGTCTCACCAAGGTGGCCAGAGCCGGCAGGTTTGGCACCAAAGGCCTAGCCATCACCTTTGTGTCCGACGAGGGCGACGCCCGCACCCTAAACGACGTACAGGATCGGTTTGAAGTCAACATTAGTGAGCTGCCTGAGGAGATTGACATCTCATCTTACAGTGAGTGCCAGTTATTAGTGTGGCAGAGCTAGTAACATTTGGAACACTGTCTGCCATAACCAAGTCTTGATTATTAGACAGTTTGGCTTGACACTAACCTCCATCTTTTTTTTCTCCAGTTGAGCCAACGCGGTAGAGAAGATAGAACGGATCAATTCCAAATGTTACTTGTGCATTGATAAAAAAGGACAGAGACCATTAAAACACCAAATCAGATTGAGTTAGTCACAGCACGAAATTGTCTTGTGGCTCCTTTTCAATCCATAAACATGAGACTTTTGTGTAAAGAGTGCCACCTGCTGACAAGATCTGGAATTATTAGAAAAAAATGGCATGACCTTTTCATTGCCTTTGTTTATTATTTTGTTTTATTTAAACCTGTCTTGCTGTCCTTTACAAAATTTTCTTTTATTGTTATATTTAGAGAGTAACCAGTTTTCATATTTCTGATAAAAGGTTACGTGTTCATACTGAGGCTGTAAAGATGTAATGTATGAAGATTAGTATGCAGTTGTAAGATTGCACAATGCTCTGTTCAGTGTTGCGAAATAATAAATTTGTTTGACTGAAATGATTGCCCCTTGGACTAATTATACATTATAATCATGACCTTAAATTCCTTTGAACACAATTTATAAAATACATTGTTATATTCAAGGAAATTCAGCTCAATGTTTAGTCATATTGCAGTTACTACACAGTATTAAATACATTAAGATAACTTTCATCACAGACTAAAAATAGGTGTATTAACACAGCCAACAGTCTGTGCTGCCAGCATCTGCAAGTTCATTGTCGTAAAGGTCTGTGTAAATCACTCATCAATGATGCTTTTTATAGATGTTCAGACCTCTTTCTAGGTGCAACAGTAAATGGAGCAGATCTTCAACTTGTTATGGACAAGTTGGTAATTGATGAACATCTGTGAAAGCAAGTTAATTTACTCAGGTTAAGCCTTCCAAGCTAAACCTTTCAGCTATTGCACGTCAAACATTTTTCATTTCATCCTGGACAGTAGATGCTTTAAATCAGGTTGCTAAAAACATGTTTGTGAAGCAGGAAGTCTGACAGAACAACCACAGGATAAATGTTAAAAACAAGTGGGCATGGATACTTTGGTAAGGAAGCTTGCTCGCTAAGAGGGCTGGAAACTTGGCTGCAGCAGCACTTTTATTCTTACGTCGGGATAAGGTTTACATATCTGAAAAATAAAACATGTACTGTAAATCTTCTTCAGCATGCTGTAATGGTAGACAAACCAGTCCTTTACAAAATAAGAATATATGCACAAATATCAAAATAGTATTTTTTATTCGCAACGTATTAAAGTTATAAACACGTCAGGCAGTGGTTTTACATATCACCATAAAGACATATGAATCAACAAATCAATCTTCTTGAGTCAACCTCCCAGAACAAGATACAGTACAAGGATTACCATTTATCCAAGCCTTACCCTATTAACCCAATCAACTTATCCTCATAGTAATGATAATAATAAAAAAAAATTGACAACTGACAATCATTATCATTGGTTTTTCAACAAACCTAACCAAACCATCATTAGGATGTCATGGGACTGACAAATAGCCTTTAATTAGAAAAAGGCCATGATGAGGACACTTATTTCCATCAAAATGTCACAACTGACGCTAGGTTCGTTGAATCTAAAGTCAATTGCAGAATGACTGACCTTTCATAAATCACTATGAGGATAGCTAAATAAAATATTTCTGAAAAAGCCTTACCCAAAAATCTGTATATAATTTTTCACCATAGAGATTTATATATATAATATACTAATTTCATGATTAATATTTAACAAATACAATTGACCTTTCCATTATCCATTCACTTTGAGTGAACGGCACTGCAACTTCTTTTGAGCGAATTTCTTTTTGGCGAGGAGAAGGCATAGCCTCTCTTTAAAGAGCTGTTTGGGGGCCATCACATGGGCTTTGATAAAAATGAAGAAAAAAGTTTAAGACGTTATAATAGGACTCCAGATCCAAGACCAGCTTGAGCAGCAGATCAACCCTACAACAGCTCCTCCTGTGAGGTTAGTGCCTCGTGCCACATTGCCTTCAGGTCATCAGTCTTTAAAGATAACCACTGCTCAACACTCTACGCCCGTCTTCTCTTCATTTACCCCTGTTTCTCCTGATATCCTTCGTTTACCCTTGTTGCGTCTATACTCTTTGGTTTCAGAGTGTTCCTCTTGAGTCAAGGTCTCTGCTTTCTGAAACGCCATACACAGGCCCTGTTTCAACTGCTCAGCTCCAACTGGTGTCGTAATGTGTCCATCCTTCGGGTGGGGCCAAGAACACCCTTCGACCCCGAGACAGGAAACTGACAACGCCTCTGTAGCCAGCACGAGGAACCCCCGACTTCAAATCATCCATTACCCCTAAATTACGAGCCAAGACCTTAAAATTGTCCCGGCTGGAATATTGCACCCGGTACGGCCCCGTTCCCGTCAAACTGCCCCCCTGACGTAGGTCCTCGATCTTAACCAGGGGAGCACTGTAAACCTCCTTCACAAAGTCTTCTGTATATTTCTCCTTCATCAGGTAAGACAAATCCTGTTTGGTGAAAGGCACAAATTCAGAATTCAGTTTTATGTAGCGCAGGTACTGGTCAAAGAACTGACCTAAGCTGACGCCCTTTCGGCCAAAGGTTATAGTCCTGGAGATCTCTGGCCTGATGCACGATCGGTCCTTGCGTTGGTCTGGCTGACGCATCCAGTCGTCCCAGAAGGCAGCAGGCCATTTGGGCTCCAGCTCAGCCCAAACATCCTTCAGAAGCATCCATCCAAGGCCAGGGAAGAAGTCTGTTCTGTATAGGAGCCCTGCCTTGCCTGGATCCACCAGCCCCTCCCGGCCATTGTCGTTCCAGGCAGACACACACCACAGGGTGGGGTCCGAGGTGAGGATGGGGTGAAGAGCCCGGAAATACTCAAAGAAATCAGGCGCTACCTGTATAAAAAAAAAAACATTGACATGACAAAGATGCAGTTGAAAGCAAGGTTTAAAGAACTGAAGCGACTATGGCTGAGACTAGGCCAGCTTTGTGTAAACTTGAACTTTGATTCTGTAAACTTGGGTGGGGGAAAGAGACAAAACAAACAGGCCTGGTCAGAGATAAAACAGAGAACAGTTACATAAGACTGAAGAAATTGTCCATTCACTTCCTCAATGTTTAAATAACATGGTCAAGTTTCTCCTAAACGTGTCCGGTAGGTCATGGCAACTGTTGTCGTGGATTTCCTTAAACTCACACTCTGGTTGCCGGTACAGTGTCCAAACCAAATTCTCATCCAAATGAGTCTTACTCAGGGATTGTATTGGCAAGGGACTAGGCTTAGAGTAGGTCACTCACAGCTCACACCCTTTCCACTTTGTGACAACATAGTTAATCCATTAATCATTTAAGGTGCTAATCTGAGGGCCATGTTGACCAGCAGCACAGCTGTCCACTTGGATTTAAACCCAGAGATTTGAGGTTCACATACTGTCCCTCGAAGTAGAACTCTCTACTCTAGCGTCCTTGACACACGGCCCCCTCAAATTTGTTTAATATGACAGATGGACCAGGCCACAGCATTCTGTACACACACACTACTAGGCCTTGAGGCTACTTCCAGAGTTTCTTAGTCGCACTGCACAGCAATTTTACACTGAGCAAGAGAGCTTGTGCTTTAAGAGTTAGCTAGATGGAAAGATGGAAAAAATGTTGTTTTTCAGTAACGCAAGATTAAAAGTTAGGTGAAACAAATGTAGAACATTGCATGATTGGCTTTGGCCATTTTCCCCACAAATCTCAATTGAAGTCAGATTTTGCACTTCCCCATTAAAAGATTAAAACAATGGGAAAAACTATTTACTACCCATGCAGAAGTACGATCTGGACAAGGATCAGCTGAACACTGATTTTTTTTGCTATTTTCTGTTTTGCAAAGTTTGCGATTATATTTAAAGGACTGTACCTGTGACGTGATGTCTGTGATAATGAACATCATCCAGTTATTTAGCGTTTGAACAACGTAACATATTTATGTTGGTAAACCCAGTAAAAGGCCAGCTTAAAATGAAGGTCACCTGGACAATTTGCATGTTATTTGCCTTTAAATTAATGGAGAATTGTTTACACATGCCAACTGGATCTGTATTTATATAAAAGTGTTTTTTACCAAACATTACTGTAAAGCTCTGCTAGTAAAGCAAAAATAAGCTTGGAGACCTTACCTCCAAATCATCCTCCACAATGACTACACTGGAGTGCGAGAAAGTGTTGAAGACCTGGTTCAGGGCCCAATGGTAGTGTCTTGCAATCTTATAGTAGCCCTGGAATTTTCTGTGCTCCGGCCGCACCTTAATGTCCGATAGGTCTGGTTGGCGGATGTGGGTCACCTGAGCGCCATATGAGCCAATCACACGGGCTGTCTCAGCATGGCCACAGTCCTGGCTAACAATGATGGGATATAGTTCGGGCGAAGGCCGATACTCTATCAATTTATCAAGACTCCGTTTTACGGTCACTCTGTCACAGGCAATAACTAAGATCGGAATGACAATTGGGGGGCTGACAACTGTAGCTTCCAATTTGTTGAGGTGATTGGACTGCACGTCCTTGTCCAGATGCTTCTGTAGTTTCAAGTCTATAGTTGATGTTGGAATAAAGCCACGTTTGAGTTCATTTTGGTCCTTATCTTCTACATTGTCTTTTGGCTCTACTGGAGGCACCTGTGGAAGCGGTTGAGGATCCTCTTCCTTCTTGACGTCCCTGGCACTAACCATTTCTCTTTTCCCCACATCTTTTCGGTGCGCCCACAGTGACCTGTGACTTTCAATTTGCTTGAGGAGTTTCTTTTGGGTCTCCAGTTCAGATTCGACTTCCTCCGCCAATCTGATGACCTCCCCAGCCAGATTGGCCGCACCTCCTCTTCCTCTGCCCACCCCCCATTCCTCTTTACCCCCTGGTTCAGCCCCACCACCTTCTCCAAGGCGACCCATGGGGGGGCGCCCCCAAAGAAAAAGGAGTAGCAAGGCATTCCAGGCAACAAAAAGGAAGGCTCCACACAAGATAAGGGACCCTTTCTTTCGAACCATGGCCTAATGACACCAATGGGAATAGGGAAATGAGGAAAGGAGTACAGGTATGGAACACGTTTTGAAACGAAGAAAAACGCAGGTCTCGTTTGGGGTCCCAATCAGAAGGGAGAGATGAGCACCAGCGTCTTCATCCAGTAGGAAAAAAAACCCTGTCCAATCACATCTTCAATGATATTTGCAATCGCTTCCTCAGTAATGCACGTCTGTGAGAGAGAGAGGGGGTGTATGTGTGTAATTGTTTTCTGTGAGCTTGCATTTGAATTCATTTTCCACACACGAAAGTCTGAAACGTTCAAAGACAAGAGAGCAGAAACGTGGATGAGGTGGAAAGGGAAAACAAAGGTCACTTTGAGGTGAAGGTGTAGGATTCCTCAGCATTATCCCTCTGCCATCATTCTGAAAAACAAACAAAAACACATTGCATTTTATATCAAAGAGAACAGGGTACATGCTCAAACAAGATGTATGACAATTGCCTACACAAACTACAATGCACCCAAAGTTTAAACCAAGACAATTTCCTTCTCTTCTCGATGTGATAAATAAAGCTTGACTACAACTAGGCAAGTCTGCCTGACCTGTATTGATGATTTAAAAAACGATGAAGTATTGTCTCTATTTGTACCGACTCTGTCCTGGTTTAAACGCACCCTCAACTTTATTGCTAGACAGGTTAAACCTGCATAATAGTACGTCAGTAACTGAATCTGTTTGCAAGCAGTTCAGATGGTGTTAAAATAATTGCCTACGCTGACGCACTAACTATACATCTGTCTCAGTTTAGGTTGTCAAAAGCGACCAACGTTGTCAAGACTAATCAGTCATCACTGATCAACAACCCAATAGCCTAATCCATGTCCTAGCCCTGCCTTTAGATTGACATGACAGTTAATGAAGTCAGGTCTCTTGAGGTGTCAAGACAAATGGCATTGCCAAAGAGATTTTGAAGCTTGAGGATTTATTTGGGGGGGAAAGAAGAAGGCTATAAAGACAAAAATGTTCAGGTGCAAGAAGAAGGTCACCCTGATCTCCTTTGTAGATTTTCAACAGATGAGGTGTGTAAACCAATTACAGGTGATAAATATAGCAATAATCTAAGTCTGGCCCCGTGCAAACTATCTCTGTGGAAACTAACTGGTTTAGCCCAGGTCCTTTTCTTTTTACCATGATATCATTTTACAAATAATTGTATCTTGTGTAAACTTAAATGTGCATGGAATTAAAACACTCCAAAAGTATATATTTTGTTTTACAATCCACTGCAAATCAACTAAACTGAACTGCAAACAACATTTTCAACGAATAAAGAGACTCTACGATAACAACCTAGACGACTATGTTTTAGAGCAAAAGCATACAGCTAAAATACATGTCTACTATTTAGTTTTAGAAATCTATTACAGATATGAACTTTACAGTTGAATGGTAGAAGATAAAAGTTTGAAGAAACACTTAGCACAAACCAGGGACAGGGTAGACAGAAACAAGACCACCGGGGAAAATGAGAAAGTAGCCTAACTGTTCAATCATAGAGCTACACTAAAAGAGACTTGGAGAAGCAGTAAGCTTTGTACGTACGGACGTCTTAAGGATGTGCAAAAGGTACATAAATCCCTACACCTGGAAACAGCACCTAAATGTTCCAACTCTCCACAATAGTACTGAACATGTACAGAAGACAGTAGGGTGAGAAAATGGGAGGGAGAACAACCAGAGTGGGAGGGAATTGTTGCACTCACAAGAACAGTCAGTTGACACTCCTTATTTAACCCCCTCTGCTCTCCCCCTCTCACACAGAAACGTGTAACTGCCTGGTAGGATCATTCAGATGGGCAGGTCTTTAAGGGTTTGTAGCCAATAAAAAGTTGTTGCACGATAACTGTGATGACTTAGTTGCAATTCTATTTAAAGCACTGTAAAGTTGACATATGGAACAAATGGTCCGTCTACAAAGTTTTTATTGTTTTTTAAATCTAGACTACGATAGGGTACAGCCTCTGGCTTTGCATGTCTCCGTCACATGGTTGACTGGCTTTAGGCTGAGTGTTAAATAGGAGGAACATACGGCTATTGTTTTATTCGTATATAAAGTTCAATAGTTTTGATCTAGCTACAGTACCTGCATAATCAGGAGGCTAGTATGGAAAAATAAGACAAACATGCTGCTCGAGACGTTCACTAGATTAACATCTGAACAACAAAACATAACACAGAAACAACTAATATGCATTACACGGGTTAACAGAAATTTCGTCTCACCTTAGCTGCATGCTTCTGTAGGACATGTTTCTTACATGTGTGGCGGAGGAAGCTTGCATTAAGCTAGGTAATTCTCCGCCGTGTAAACTAGAACTAAACTAGAGCTAACCTAACGTTAGCCAACTAGCTGCCTGCACAGCACCCCTCTACTTTGCTCACCGGTGAAACGGCAAATTCCTCCCTGTATGTAAGTGCCCTGAATCCCATTCTCGATCACTTGCTAGCTAACGTTAGCTACCTAGTAGGATCCGACATTTAGATGTTATTTTTCGTAAAAGCACGAGCTTTCAATTATGCGTTTCACGCAATAGTCCCACGTTCTACCTCAAATTGGTGTCCGTATCCTCAAATAAAATTCAGTGTGTCCGTTGGTCTTCTCATGGTGGTATTTTAATTTGACACACTGGCAGGCTGCTGTAGCTGATCTTGTAAAAGACGGCTAGATCGACTACAAAACTACACTTCCGGATTGAAGCAAGCCCAACCCCCCTACTCTGTCCCCACCAATTTTCCCTAGCAACAAAATTGGAGTGAGAGATTGACTAATAAAATTGGTAAACTATTCATGATGTCAGGATAATTCATAGAATAAAACGTCCAATAGAACTGCCAAGAAAATAACATTCGATTTATTCCATGCTTTCATCCTGGGCATGCACAACAGCCAGCCTGACGTTAGACACAAAAGAAATGGTATGTCACCTTGACCCTGACATTGTTCTTTTTGTTTTAATTATAGTTTTTCAACCAAATAAAATTATTGAACGAACAAACTAAATGTATACACATTAAAATGTAGACATACTATAAAGATTTATTATTAATTAAATGAATGTTTTGTCATTATAAAGAAAGCATAGTTTGTAAAGTGGTGTCTTACAATTGCTTACATACAAGTATGTTCTTGATCAGTCTTTTCAATTAGTCAAATTTCTTTGGAATTGTTCCCTGTAAAACTGACAGCTGATGGTCAATATTCTTCAACTCTTGTTCCAAGGCAGAGATCTGTCACATTCGATGAGAGGAACAAAATTGGCAAATACTGAGTTAGTTCAATGATATGTCATCAACCGTTTTACAACTGGGGATACTTTCAAGTGAGCAATTTGCTACCTTGTAAGGTTAATGAAAAAGAACACTCAATTATTTATGTAACCTCAGAAAATTCTTCAAGGCATACAAAATAATTACACTTTTTAATAAACAGTAGATCATACTACTTTAAAATGCACCACCTACTCGCTGAAAATAATGGTAGCAAGTGTACGCCAGGCATTTGCCAATATCTTGTAAATAAGGCAACCTATTCTAACCCCTTTACTACCTACTGTATCATATCTCCATTGTTGTTTTCAAGGCTCACCTTATTCTCTGTCTCCTGCCTCACTCGTTCTGGAACCTTCTCCAGGTAATGTGACACTCTGGTTTGAGTTAGGGATTTGTCAAGCTTTACGAGGAGTCTATCTCTTCGCTGAGAGAGCTGAAGGATCTGCTTGTTCATATTAACCACACCCTAGGAGAACATAGTTATTATCAGTCATTTAGCCTTTGCTATCAAACAGGGCCTCAGAATATTTTCAAACCAATAAAAAAAAAGATCAGTCCACGAGAACTTTGCAAAACATCCACCTGTATATTGAGATGCAACTGACATGAGTGGTCCACCACACCCACTACACTTTCTTTGGGAAGAGGAGGAATTGAGGGGAACAAGAGGGAGCTTTCGGCCGCCTGTGGGCAGTGGACATGAAGGTTGGAAATCCGACCAAGTGTTCGAAGAGCTGGGCCAAATTGAAGGAGGGTCTGCCCCTGGCTGAGGGAACACACTGCCCACACTGACACACATAGAAAACACAAATGAATGATCAGAGAGAAAACAGTTCGACTTTCAAAGCATTAACATTTCAAGCCCCAAATCACTTACGGTCAGGCTTTTCTTTGGTCATCCCACACTGAGCCCGAAGTGACCTGGCCACTCGCACTGCTTCCTGTACCATGGTGAACTCTGCTTCCTGCTCAGGGAAGTGCCAATGGGCCTGGCAGGATAGAGGAGTCACAAACTGAGGTGAAGCAAAGCTGCAAACTAAGGGGAATAAGGCCAAACAGCACAACGGATACACAAACATACAGATAACACGGTTCCTGTAACCCACAGAGAGTAAGCCATCCAGAATGAAACACAATAGCCGAGGTGGATCAAGTCAAAGCCCCAGAATGAATGAGCTGTTTAAAGCATATGTGCCCAGCCTCTAGAGATCGGCTTTACCAGTTGAGAAGACTGTGGGTAGGGCTGCAAACACAGGCTGGCCATGGCATTATCAGCCCTGGCCCCGAGCGGGTACAGCCTCTGCCAGAGCTCCTCAGTGAGAAAGGGCATGAAGGGGGAGAGCAGGGCCAGGGAGACCGTCACGCAGTGATAGAGAACGCTCCTGGCCACCTGCCTCTCCGCCTCTGTGTGCTCTGGGATAATCTGACCCGCGGGCCCGGGCTCCGGCTGGCTCAGCAGGGGCTTGATGCACTCCTACACCACACACACACACACACACACACACACACACACACACACACACACACACACACACACACACACACACACACACACACACACAC
>JAVQIZ010067436.1:0-32899 GCA_036023535.2 Galaxias brevipinnis
ACCCCCCCACAGCCGCCGCCTCCCTCCTCCTCCTCCTCCTCCTCCTCCTCCTCGCTTGACATCAATTCGAACCCCAAACCCAGCTGCCTGCACTTCACCAAGCACGGCCCGCCCGGCGACATGTCGCATGCCGCCCCGCCCGGCGACACCCTAAGCTCCTCCCCCCTCTACATCAAAACCCCGCTGGTGCTCACCCGCCACGATCTGCCCCTCGGCAACCCCCCTAGCATCCCCTCGTCCGCGCCCCCGCCGTGGGCTGCCTGTCCCTGTGCCCGAGAGAGAGGACCCCCCAGGCTGACTAGGTAAATACAACACACCCACGGCCAGCGTGGAGGCACCACAGCGTGGAGAGAGGGGCCTCGGCTCTCTCCTCTCCTCCAGCTTGCTGGCTCATGTTTTGTTTTTTTTGTTTTGTTTTTTTAAGTTTGCTGTGTTTTTTTTCTTCTCTCTCTCTTCTTCTAATCCCATAGCTCAGATTCTGTAACATTCACGTTGTCGCGGGATGCCTCTCACGGGGGTTGCCTAGCAACTGAGGATGTTACGGGCTTAGTGCAGCAACGCCTGGTTTAGAATAGATGATAAATACATGGATCATACTGCATATGGTTACAGAAAAGCATATCAATGTATTTATGTTTGTTTTCTGCAGAAATGCTTTACAGATTTTCTAACACACTTTTAGTCATAGCGATATATTGCGGTATATTGGTGTATGAATGGAGCCTTTTATTGTTTTGTTGTTGGGGGGATTACATTCATGTACAGTCCTAGTTTCGTTGGACATATTTGCACACAAGAAAAATTTACAGGAACCGTCTCGACGTACAGAATTAAAAGAGTTCCGACAAGTGAGTAGTACCACAGCAGGTTTGAAGGCTCGGCTGAATCTGAAGTGTCAACTTCCTCTCCAATATTTCCTTTTGCTCCTACGTCATGGGTCTTCAGTATAACCACACACATACACACACACACACACACACACACACACACACTGAGTAGCATGAATCATTAGACCCAATCAATATCTGCGTTTCAGACCAAGCCTGCTCGACACAACACTCCTCCCACCATCGCCTCCCACCGTAGCTTCTCATTTAGATGACCTTCCATGGGAGCACACCCCTCACACCCAGCTCACTCTCACACTGAGGTTTTCTGCTATAGTCACTTAGGTAGATGCCATTGCGAGCCAAAAGAAGATGGACAAGCATGTGCACACGCACAGTGGTGTGCCGTGTGGGCGTGATGCAGAAGGCCGAATACTGTGTTATTCAGAGCCTGGTCCGATATAAGCGACAAAGCAGACGCAATGACTCCTCAATGAGTGTAACATCACTGATATTGATCATGGGTGTTGATGATGATGATGGTGGTGGTGGTGGTGGTGATGAACATATTGCTGCGGAGGTATATTCAAACATCCACTGCATGGGCAGTCCCACAGGACGCAGTTCACATGCGCATACGCTTAGCTACCTTGCCGTTGTCTTTTTTCCAGCACACTGAAGAGTAAAGAGCTGTCGCCTGTGATTGGCCACAAAGGCATTCAGGTGGCCGGCCCCACAGTGCCCCCTGGCTGTGGACAGCAGAGCAGCAGCAGCAGCCAGTCCCCCCATTCTACAGAGCACAGCCCACACACCCTGCGCAAAGGTCAGTGGCCCCCCCATTTATGAAAGTCGCACAGGGACACTTTACATCATGATCAATTGATAAAAACAGATTTTTTTATTTTGTGAGTACGTGTTCTACAGCAAATACATGTTTTGGTATTTTGGCACTGTGTTCGCTTTGGAGGCTGATTCCTCACTTGTATGGAAATGTATGCTAACGCTCCTTTTTTTGGGATTTGCCCCTCTTCAGGTTCCAAGAAGTTGGCCCCTGTGCCACCCAAGGTTCCCTACGGCCAGTCCGGTGGGATGTCCGACCAGTCCACAGGTCAGCCGTCGCCGGTCAGCCTGTCCCCCACCCCTCCCAGTACCCCCTCTCCATATGGACTGGCCTGTCCCCCGGGGCAAGCGCTGGCGTCCTCCCCCGGCGGGCAGCTCCCCCTCGGGGCTCCCCACTCCCTGTCCTCCCCGCCCTCCCTGACCGGAACGCTCACCAAGTCCCGGCCCGCCCCTAAGCCCAGGCAGAGACCCAGCCTGCCCCCTCCTCAGCCGCCCACAGCCCCCCCGGGGCCCCCTGGCCAAGCCTCGGGCCCGGCCCCTGGCCCCGAGCCCCTGGAGCAGGGCATCCTGGACCAACTGTCCCCCGGGGAGAGCATGTCCACAGGTAATCCCCTGCCCACAGCACCACCACCACCTCCTCCTCCAGCACAGGTGGGGCTGCAGAGGCCCTCGCTCAGACTCGCTGTGGCTCTGTCCAACGGAGACGGTGGACGAGTGTAGGACTCCCAGGGCACCTCTGTCTCCTCATAGTTTCTGTGTAGCTGATAGAGGACGTCATCCACTGTGCACAAAAAAAAAATAAAGAATGTCTCGTTGAAATATCGGTTGCCTTTTAGACACAGTCGTCGCCCCTGAGAACGACGCCCTGTGTAAAATGTCAGGACCCTGTGCGTGCGACTGTAAGCGGAGAGTATTCCCTCGCCCCTATGTATTTCATTTGCTTGTGTTATGTGATGATGTTTCGGGTGGGGTGTTGGTGTGGGGGTGGAGGGGGGGGGGTGGAGGTGTGGGGGGGGTAATGCTTTGGAGAAACATCAGAGAAGCATAGCGTGTCCTGCTTGTATGGAAGTGTCCATTTAGAATTCATCATGTGCTCTCTGTTTATCTGTGTTACCCAGACCCCCCGCGTGGCAGAGGTAGGTCAGAGGCTCACACACTCCGGTTTCCGTTCCTCCCTCAGGGCCTTGCCGACAGTAGCCAGAGTGTCTCCAGCCTGTCTCATTGATGTTCTGATGTTGAGCTGTTCTCTCTCTGTCAAATATATATCTATATATATATATATATACCCGTCCTCCTGTCACTCTGTTATACTTATCATTCTCTTGTTCCCCCCTCCCCCCCCTCCCCCCCTCCCCTTGCTACTATTGTGTACCTTGCAGCTGTGTGAGGCCAGGGATTCAGTGTGGGCTAAGTGTGAGGGGGACTTTTAGGGTAAGCCAGACCGCTCCCCCGCCCCGCCCCCCCTCCTCGTCCCGTCAGTACCCCCCGCGCTTCATCTTCACCGCCTGGCCCAGTGCTTTGTGTGGCTGCCTCTGGGGTCTCCTGCAGCCCGCTTCAAACGCACCGTAGCCATAGCCGACTAGTGGCCGCCGCCGCCGCCGCCATCATCCACATGTTGAGCTCTCGTCGTCGAGGGCTCTTCCTCTCGGCATTAACCCCTTGGTGGTCTCTGCCCAGGGGCTGCTGTTCAGCCCGTCCCGCGCGGCTCAAAGGACCCCCCAGAGCGCACCACACTACGCTCACATTGCCTCAGACGCCCCGTGGCTTATGAAGGTGTGCTGTGACTCCATCCAAAAAACGCCCCCTCTTCCTCCTACACTTCGCCATTTTCCGCCCTACGCCAACAGACACATCCCCCCACCCTAACGGCCCACGCCTCCGGCAGCGGGGGAGGCGACAGGTAACCCCGCTGGCCCTCTCCGGCAGGCCCCATCGCTTGATATAACCTCTGCTGTCTCTCGACACCACCACCACCACCACCAGGCTCCGCTCCATCTCATTCCCACGCGGGCCAGCTCACTGCCCCCCCCCCCCGCCCGCCCCCTGCAGGCTCTCAGGTGTTGTTGCCCTACGTGCAGCAAATACTTCAGAACACAACAAAAAAATAAATCAAACCCACTCGCAAAGCAAAACGCTCTTCATCTACTCCAGGTTTCCCCATTGTTCCTTCAAAGCTCACCTCGATGTCTCGGTGCCATCTTCCACAGACTTCCACACACATCCTGTTGCCTCTGTGTTGGTTTAACGAGTCGCTGTTGTTAATGTGTAACGTGTCGATGTGCAGTCATTTGAAAATACAACCAAAAAAACTGTCAATGTGTTTTATTGATCGAAATGAAGTCACGTTGTTTTTAATGGACAATGCTTGAAAGTGCCACATCCATTCAGCGTTATAGTCTTTAGAGATGGCCTGATTTGAAAGCACATCTTTTGACAGCATCCCAGGGTAGGATATGTCAGATACATGCCGCACGTATCCTGCTGTTTCTGTCAGGCCATGAACGACATCTGGTGCTACCGCGGAGTCAAGGCATTTCCCAACTAAATCTGCTTTCTGCTCTTCCTTTGTTCCACCTCATTGTCATTGTTTACCTTTCCTCCTGTTCACCTCATGGCCATAATCCCTTTATCACCACCACCACCATTTTGCACCCCCCCCCCCCCCCGGCTTACACTCCGCCATGTTAACCCATCACTAGATATCTTCAATTACGAAATCCCCTCCTTCAATGTGAATCTGGACAGCCTCATCGACGAGTTCAGCGGTGGCCCGAGCAGGAGATCCCTGCCCCTGACAGACTCGCCGGCGGGTGAAGCCGCCGTGTCTGAGGAGGAGCCCCAGAGCACCACCCTATGACCTTTCACCTCTTGACACCGACGCTCACCTGGCTGCCCGTAAGGCCCTTTCAGCTGTACATACCGTGTCTGTCCCTGGTCACCGCCGAGGCCTGCTGCCCCGAAAAGAAAAGCCCACCTGAAGTCAGAACTCGACCCCCCTCCCTCACGTCCGCTATAGGCTGCAAGGAAACTCATCTTTTAGTCTCGCTCTATAGTTTGTAAACGTGACTTTTAAAAAAAATAAAAATAACGCACCAAAATGCCATAGAGGAGGAACAGTTGCCTTTGGAGAAGTTTGGAACTATATAGGAGTATTATGCCAAGTTAAGTATATATTTTGAATTTTTTGTTTATTTATTTTTGCTTTGCTTTTTTACGTTTGAAGCTGTGGTCTGTATTTCTGTTCCTTAAGTTGTTTTCTATTTTATTTTTGCCTTATTAGAGAATGCAATCAAATTGCAATATGAAACTCACAAAACTGTTTGGCTGACCCTAAGGGAACCTCAGAACCCGATGTGTTTGGGAGCAAAGCCTGTCCCCGGGGTTAGAGCGAGTGGTCCTTTTGTGCATTACTTACAGGGTATCCTGGTTTGCTGCACATGTTTTGACACGATGCCCCGGAGTCTCTCTGGGCATGCAGTACGAAACCCCTTTTTCATTATTGCACTGATTTATTCCGTGTCATACTGGCTTTTTGACCTTTTCCTATTGTTTACTGCATATTGTCTTTACTTCAGGTAGGACAGATCACTTAGGACAGTATTGCATTGCATAGCTTTGTCACTTTATTATTTATTTTGTACAGGGTTAAAGAAAAATAACATCATGAACATGTGTTCACCAGCACAGTATGAGAATGTCTTTGGAATAAAATCCAGTCTGTATCATGCATCATTAGCTGTTATTTAAGCTGTTAGCTTTGTGTTTGGGCAAGACGCAAATTCCCTGCAACTTTGGAATTGGCTGCTTGAACTCCCAGGGGTGAGAAACCCTTGGCACTGACTGCAGAAAGAATTCAGGTCTGGAATGTGCACTTTCTAGGGATATTCCGGGTCAGCCCAGAGGCTGTCCCTAGGAAGAGTGTAGAAGAAGAAGACAAAGTAGGAGACGATGTTAATGATAAAATGATTGGAACTGGAGGTTACCGCCTGACTGCGCTGCCTGCAGGATCAGAGACTGCTCTAAGCCAGAGTCATAGATTACACAATGATGAACATCCAACTTTGTTGTTAATATTCACAAGTGCTTCAGGAGGCTCCCTGACCTTTGACCCCCATTGTAAATAAAAGAATACAACATAGATCTATGTATATAAACTTAAAAGGGAAGGCAAATCTAAAGGCAAATACTTGATAATACATCATATTAATATATGTGCTTATATTTATAATGTGTGGGATGATGTGGTGTTATTTTGGTCCCTGCACACATTTGCGAGTATTTTACTGCGACCACGTCCATGACGCTGCAGGAAGTACGAAATATATTACTGTTTGAAATATTTTGAATGGTTTTGTTTTGTGATTCAAATGATGTATTTTGGCTTTTGATTAAGAACATGCAGTTGCTAAGCAGAGTACTAAGCAATACCTATTTAAACCTTTCATATCTCACCTAAATGACTTATTCAGAACATATAATTATTAAGAAACTTCATATAAGAATTAACAATGTTTTGCTAAAATTACTGTATTTGGCAATAGTAAAAAAAAAAAAAAAAAACAAGACAAGAAAATAGTTGTTAATTAATATCAATCATTAAAAGAAATTATTTCGTGCATCAGTATTTTGAAAAACATTTGAACTGTTCCTTTGTAAATATAGGCCCTAGACATATGTTTAGCCTTGGATTTGCCTTTACAGAATCTGAGAGATTGGGCACAACTAGAGCAGATGGTAGAGCTAGACAAGCCGTCGTGCGTTTGGCTCATACTTATTCATCAAACAACAGATGCTGCAGTGTCACTTTTCTAATCACATCTAAAATATCTTCCGATATGATAATTTCTTCAATTAAAGTGCAATTACATTGATTAAGTATTTTACAGTCCAAAAAGTTGCCAGTCACCCTACCCCGATCTTACAGAAAGCCATTTATATCAAAGCTAAACTTTTTGTTTCTTTTACTTTTTTGTCTCTAGGTGTGTAGTTGTTACTTTACGTCATAGATAACATAAATTCTAGATGGAAAAACTCTCCAAAAATGAACTATGGTATGCCTCATTGTTTGTTCTCAATGAACTGTGTATGAAGATGTTGTTGAATAATTATATTTCTAGTTGTAGTGAAAATATGATGACAAGTGCCCTCACTATGGTTATTGTTTTAGATCAGATTGTATACTTTATGTGTACTAAGGTTTCTTTTCTGTGCTAGAATCATACATTATGAGGAGGCAGGGACATAGCTCTTTAGTGTGTTGGTTGAATGTGACCTACTGAGATCTTAAAGAGTAAGGATACTATAGTTCACTTAGGTCCAGCAACTTATTTCTAGGATGGAAACGCTGAGAAGTGTAAAATGTCCAATGCTTGTAAAGTGAATGGGGGCCTGTATTGATCTGTTGAAAGTGTTGGCATGCAATGATTCAGGGCAGTATTTTTGTAATGAATTATAAAGTATCACGACTAAAATTGCGTTCACACTCACTTACAGTATAAGCATGCATTCATCACAACCGTAGGTGTCTATCCACTAAGACATAATAAAGTATGGATATCTTGAATTCCCTCTAAGCTAATCCTCGTAATCATCTCATTTTGGATTTGAAGTGTATGACATTTAAAGAAGAGATCAATTTGAGTTACTGTATTTCACAATATTATTTCATATGCACAGTATTCTAAACCCAAATGTGTCAACTACAGTTCTCCGCTCAGATCTTTACTATATCTGTGTCTAAAGCAAGGCTCAACTTGTTTACATTTAATTTTCAGTGGAGTTTATGAGCGAAAACCGAGGAAATATGAGACAATGTCAGCATGCGCTTAGGTAGTGTTTTGATAATCCATGATGTGTGTCTATTGCTGTATTTTTAGAGAGGTAAAGAACGATTTGAGGGTGCTAAATGGGATGATGTACGACAGAGCATATGGACACTGTTGTGTGTCAGTCCTGACGGGGTCACGGGGCCATAGAGCAGTGGACGTTGCCCTTTGGATGTACTGCCTCCTTTCTGCTTTCACTACTAGTGTACAAACCTGCCGCTTGGCAACCCACCTACCGTCCTCCCCTCCTCCTCCTCCTCCTCCTCCTCCTCTCCTCTGCTTAGCATATCAAGTGTAACACAGTGTCTACTGTGAAGCCTACCGCAATCCTTATCAGAATGTCAGAAATAAATATATATATTAAACTCTACATTTTTAATAATCCCGACTTATGTGTGTGTGTGTCTGTGTGTGTGCTTTCCTTAAGGTCATTCCAATATTTTACACAACAGCATCACGCCTTGTATGAACTCTGTGTGTCCAGACAGTGTCACTGTTTTCCCAGTGGGGTTTAACACAGATGGACATAGCATACATTTATGTACAACATAAACCGTGTTTAAGTTATGGATATGCTGTCATTACTTCCACACAAAATAATTGAAACACTGTCCTTTTTTTTTATATAACTGAACGAACTTGACGCTGCTCTGACTGAGTCACTGAGTGACGATCACGACTTTCCTTGTCTTCCTCCCACTCACTGGGAAACTATAGGGAGGCTGGGCAGCTCCGACTTGCAGGTGCCTCGAACCTGTGTGACTGGAAACGCAAGGTGACATCGATTTGTTTGTGGAGGAAACCGGTGTGCATTGGTGTGTCAGAAGAATTTTGACAGTAACAATGGTGATCTGGTGATCACACAAATACCAGGCACACGTCACCGTCCTGTTCTTCCACATGGCCTCCAGCAAAGTGTCACTCCCTGTCCAAGAACGTGTTCCTTATCCCTTAGAATCTCTTGCAGTCAAATGCAACACCCTATCCCCTGTCTTCCATTACCACTTAAGGAGACAACCCACTCTCTCTGCTCTCGTTGTTTATCTACTGGAACTCAATCTCTGAGGTCCTATATTTCCTTACAACAAACAATCAGCCAGACCTGCTCATCTCTGCCGTCTACACTTTCTCCTTGGAACCACCTAAGCCCAAAACACATTAATTATTTGTTTTAAGAGACTGGGCCTCCTTGAGGATGATGCTCTGCTTACATTCTCAGTCAGATGGCTTTGGTTACAAACCTGGATACCAGGCATTTTTAAGTTGAGTTTGTTTGTTTGTTTTTAATCTCATACTATCCTGGAAAGGGGGGTAATTACCTCTGTTTTTTATGAGTCGACTTCGTACACATGGGCCTGACCAGTCGAGCAAGTCGTGGGTTCACAAAATAGTTCAATCTACCTTTTACACAATACCCTGAGGACCACTTTTGTATCACATGTTTAACAGCATCACTATAGGTTACCCATCTTCCCCTAAAATAACCCGTTTTCAAAATTAACTCAAGCTTTTGTTCCCATGACATGTAAACTAAAGGCCCACAATAATCTGAAGTATAGGTTTGTACAGAGTTTCCACTGCATGCTCTTTAAAGTTTGGTGCTAGGTGACCCCGTATCTAACAACAACAATAAAACAAACGAAGTGATTTAGTTTGATCCTAAGGGGAAGTGTGGACTTTAAAATCCGGGTTAATATCTAAACTGACTAGCTGTACAAATATTCAGTAAGTCGTTGGAAATAAACTAACATCACCAACATGCTCCTCGTAAAACAAAATCGTATAAGGTAGTGCAATCAAATAAAAACTATCAATGGACAATAAAGAACTCCGAGGTATAAAATATAATTATTTCTTTATTCGGACAGTTTCTTAATTCAGGGGAGATATATGCAGCCTGTGCAAATGTGCCTTGAACCGTCAGTGCATATCTGTCCAATATTGAAAGTATAATGTAGTTAAACTGTCGTGCAGTTTCAGCCAACCAAAATACATTAAGTGGATTAGTTCATGCATTTGCAAACAATATCTTAAATCATATGACACAAAATTACACAAACATGTAAAAGAGATTAAATCCAAAAGTGTGGACCATTTCTAGTTTAATAGATCATGCCAATAGAATCCAGGGTAGGGTTGCAGCAACCAAAGCAAGTATAGTAAAAGTTGAAAGCAATATAACCAAGCAGCATGATATTGTGCAAATTCGGCGCCGACGTCTGCGGGGTTGGACCACAGTCATAACAACATTAACCACATCTTCCTCGGCCATTGGTCGCCCTTGGGCGCTGATGATGAAAATTTGTGAAGATTTGTGGCCAGGGCTGACAAGTGTCTGTCGATTGCACCTACTGGAAATCTCTCTAATATAGTGCGCAATCCGATTGAATCCTCTTGGTAAAGTATTCCTTGACGCACTCGCTGAGTTTTCATCATGCGGCGGTGAAGTTATTGGGACTTCCAGAGTCTGCTCTACTTCTGCATCCTTCCCCGTTGCAAGTGAAACTTCGACATCTTCTTGTTTTTTAATGAATGTCAAGTGTCGACAGATGGGACAAATTATAGTACCCTTGGTTGTTCCGTCTCTGTTCAAACTGACGAGGGTTTTCACCAAACAATCATGACAGAAAATATGTCCACAACTCAGTGTCCTTTCTGTGCCAGACAGAAACTCGTAGCACACGGGGCACTCTGACTCCAGTGCGTCCTCTCGACTTTCATTTACGAAAAATTCCATCATATTCAAGCCTGACTGTGTTCAAAATCTACAATCCATAATAAGCAATGCACGCAGCAGGTGTGATAAAAAGTGGGATTATTATGCTACAGTTGACAACGTTGACAACCACACAAGAATAGTCCTTATATAATCTGGCCGCAGTCTGTAAAAGCGAGAGCGTCTGGTATAACAGGGTCTGTCACCTGTCGAGATGAAATGACAAGTCTCGCACTTTATCAAAAGCAGCCAGACAAGTCCACATTCCCAATAGTTAATTTACGCCTACTATAGAGAGATAATGAATGTTGTTGGAGCTACTAGGAGGTAATAATTTAATAATAATTTGTAATAATTTGTGGACGAATAAAATATTATCATTTAAGCTTATGAAATTGGATACCACGTCAGATGAAAAATGTAGGACCATATTGACATTTGCAATTTAGTTCTAGCTAAAATTAGGCATAACCTATTTATTTTAGCCTTGATGCTTGATGCGAGGTAATAGGCAAATCTCGTGAAAAGAATAGTGATAAAAAAAACGTATCTCCTTGGTGATTTGTGCCACACTTTAACAAGGCGTAACATTGCCATCTTGTGGTCACGTTTCAGTATTATAATCTTTAAAAAAACTCGTTCTACTCCATTTATTTCTATTAATCCAACACCCAGCTCAGCTCTGACGTCTATTTATGATGTCATCGCGTCCTTATCGGAAGCTACGTTACTTCCTAGTAGACGCGTTGGCAATTTCCCTAAACACAGTCACTCAGGTTAGGTTAGAATCCATCTACGATAAAACGGGTAGAAGATGTGTGGAAAATAGCTATCTACTAGCTGCTAAAACGGGAAATAATTGGATAAGGATTGGACATGCTTAGGTATTGGATTTTAACATTTCTTATAACATGTTTATGCTTTTACATCCGTTTAGGTAACGCGACAGTTACTATCTATCTGACCTAATTTTGCAGTATAATTTTGGGCGTTGAATCTTTTATGTTACCGTTAGTTTCGTTATTTTGTAAATGGAAGGTCATTTGTAAATATGGCTAATTTGAAAAGCGTTCATTCTTTTTTTCTAAATTGTAGTTGTCGGTAGCTTAACATCTCCGCCTATTTAAACAGCTGGCCAAACATTTTTTGTACAGAATTTCTCTGTTAATTGCTGATTGGTTACCGGTTTGTAAGACAGTTCTTAACTAGACCGCTCTATTTTATTAACTGATCCATGACATGACCATGTTATCTGAACTGGCATTGTTGCTTATGTCAACGCAGATATTTTGTGTAAGAATAATCCCTCAGTTTTCAGTTGTATGTATTACCTGTGCCCACCAAATGTTTGAGACATGCATCTTGGAAGAAGAAAAACTTGGCCTTGATACAAATGACTGGGCGTTAAGAAATGTCGCCCAATATGTTCCTCTAGCTCAAGGATGTTTGGGGAACGCTACTACCCAACCCACAGCTTAGAGTGACGGTTTGCTTAAAAGCAAGCAAACACCCATGGATAGATTTTGGATCTAGATAGTTGCTCTGTAAAGTCTTAAAATATGAATTAAGACAGGTGTACTCTCCTAAGTAAGTTTTCTGATAGGTCTACGTGAAGACTAAAGAGGCAAATAACAGGAGGACTCGAAAACTTCGATTTACTAAGTTCCTCTTTTAAATTTCCTCTTTATCCTTCAGTAAATAGTTTCAGATTGTTTTGCAGTTAGTCCTTCAGACATTTATCTTAGGACATCTAGTCTTAAGTCTCTTGAATTCAGAAGAGAATGTAGGATGACAGCTTGTGTTAATTTAAGTCAAGTATACACATATATTGTTTGTGTTTTTGTTTGTGTTTTGTTTGTGTTTACACAATTTTAGAGAATCCTAGATTTTGCTTCTAAATCCAAGCCATGCTTTGACCATGTGGGTCTTTGCCACAGGCCACATAATATAGGCTTGGGGATACGTTTTTAAAATAGCAGCCCTACACCGTAAATGATTCAGACCCGATTAAGTTCCATTCCTGACATGTCAGTATGCTAACAATTTCTGTGGGATTTAATGAACAGCTTACAAAGAGGTCCTGGATCAAGGCTATTAATCACAATCAATCACCATAGAATAACAGCGGTCTCCTAGTAAGGCTATTTGTCTTGCATCCTGCCTTTATCTTCACCATGGTTAGGTCCACACATTCTCAGTGGCATGACATTACAGAGTTTGGAAAATCTATCTGTTTTGCAGCTTTCAATCAGTTTCTTCTTGAGTGCGATAGCTCAGAGCATTTCCCTCTCTCAGCAGTGGTGCTGACTTTTTTTGGGCCTCCTTAGTTTCCTGAGTAAGAAAAGTGTTGTAATGACACGTGAGAGAGCTGTTGGTGGGTTTTTAGGCTCCCCCATTTCACACACTGTTGGAGCTGTGTGCCGCAACGTAGTGGGACATGATGGAAACAGCTGTCCTGCCTTTGACCTTACGACCCCTGTGCAACTCGACCAGATCGCCCTCATCTGTCGACATTCCCTCCTTTTGGTAAAGGACTGACGCATGGCCCGTAGGCCTACAACCAATAGGCCAATGTGTTGCGGTTCACCTTCTCATGTTATAATTTGCATTCATATCTACCAGCTCTTCATATCTAGAGCCTCTCCCTAAGCCTGCTAGCTTGTTTCATCGTGACTGACGAGAGCCGGATAGCCTTGCTTTATTTCCCTAGAAGACGCAGCCTAATTTGCCTGACTCTAACTGGCGCTGGAACTAGGTGACAAAGGCCTAGCATTAGTCACACGTCCAATGTAATATAGATATTAATCAAAGCTGTGTAGCAAAAATAGGCTACATGTGTGTTTTCAGAGCTGCTAACAGTCAATGGGAACTCCTCTGTTAGCCTTCGTCACGCCCAGCACAAACACTGATGGCGGGGGTTAAAGATTTAATAAAGAGGCCTCTATGGCGCAGTTAGCAGGACACTAAATGGCATGACTCGTCGCGTGACGCTGGATCAGGCAGCGTCGGGCTCCCATCAGAGAGAAGCTGAAGCCAGCAGGTCGTGAGTAACTTGAGTTGACGTTTAAGAGCTGCAGTTCTCCAGGCCCTTTAGGCCTGCTTTGGTAGCCCTCTCTGGGCTCCATGGATTGAAGGGAGGGCAGGAAAAGGAGGTCCAGGTGACAGCTACGTAGGGTATGCCATGCGCTAATCACTGAACGAAGGCTTCGGCAGCGAGCGGTAGTCTGGCCAGGGATCTAGGGTTAGTCAGTAGGGGATGGAGATAATGATTGTAGACGCACTGTTTTGTATTTGGGGCTCCTTGTGAACGACAGTCCGTGATTGACGTAGAAACATTTGTTTCTCTGGAAATGTGTAGACCAACCTTTAATATTTGAAATGTTGGTGTTTGTTTGTGTTCATGTGGTCAGTGGTCGTCTAGCAATGGACGCTTCACACTTTGCACGTCTCTTCCTTCCATTTGCAGGGTCCCCTATCATGGACGCAGATACGATTCCCAAGTTCTCTTCAAAGGACGAAGAAATTGAGTACTGGAAAACGTTATCACTCAATTACAAGAAAAGGTATGTCGTCTCAGGACTGAGTTCATGTCAGTTCTTGAATTTCTATCTGTGTGTCCCTGCCTTGCGGTGATGAGTGTAACTTGCAATTCTGCAGGCTAGAGAGACATGAATGTGTATCAGAAGGATCCTCTCCACTCGGTTGCATAAGAATGTTTTTTGTACATATTTGCCCAAGTTGTGTCATAAGAGGATTTGACATGACCTCTTTTTCTGTTAGCTCCCTGTACTGTTTTCCCTAATATTTGTGTGCTCATAACATATTGAAACGATGGCCCTGAATGGGTTAAAATAGTGGCCTTAATGTGTTAGTTTAACCAATTTATTTTCCAACCACTCAGTTTAACACCTGGGAATGTGATAGACAAGACATGAATATTATCTCATGAATGTACGATTTAAAGCATACTAAGAATACAGGTGTGTACGCTGACTGCTGTTCTCTGTAAAGAGACTAGCGCAGTACATCAGCGGAGTAATTCGGACCCCTGAGCTTTCCTAGAAATTCCCGTCTGTGGAGAGAGGGGAACATACCCACCGCTGTAGAGGAAGCAGAACACCCAGGAGTTGAGTTGGCTGTCTTGCTCCCTGCACATGTTTAGTGGCCCCCTGGAAGCAGCCTGCACATGCAGTACGATGTTTGTTGGACACTTTCTTAGAAAAGGGCCGGTGAAGTTCTGTTTCTCTCCAGCTAATGTGAAGGATATCGGTTCATATTTATTACACCCGCCTTTCTGTATTAACACAGTGGTCCAGCGGTGTCGTGTATCAGTGAACACATGGTGGTTGTATTGAGCTGCGAAGTGAGAGCTGTTGGCTAGGAGACTAGTTATGTCGTCCTGTTGTCTGCTGACATGGCACATTCTGAGCTATGGTATGTGTGGAATGAACCGGGAGAACAACTGACCCACAGGCCGACAGGGGAAGCCTTTGGAGGCACCGACGCCTGAAGACCCAGCGTCTGGCGGGGGCTACTTGCTGGTCTCAGACCAGCTTGTCGGTTCCAGCTACAACCCTGTGTGTGTGTGTGTGTGTGTGTGTGTGTGTGTGTGTGTGTGTGTGTGTGTGTGTGTGTGTGTGTGTGTGTCACAGGACTGCTTAGCCCCGAGCAGGCATGGGGAGGCACGCTTCCTGTCTGTTAGCTTACATCCTCATCCTGTCTCACCCCTGACCCCCTGTCTCACCCCTGACCTCTGAGCAGTGCTGTCCAGGGGCACCGCAAGCAACAGGCCCATTTACAGCCATCCAAGTCTTGTTTAGAGCGCCAACACTACAATCAGCCAACAGCCTGATTATTTATTTCATTCATTTATCGAAAAAACGTTAATAAGGACCCAAAGAAATGGCTACAACGCTAGTGTCAGTTTAGCGACCTCTCTTTAAAGCTATATTCAGACTGTGTGTCCCAGCTTGCTGCCCCACACATTCTGTTTTTATTTGGCGGAGACAACGTGGACTGCTAAAACCAACCCGGCAATGGATCTGCAAACACGGGGTCGACCTTTTGTTCCGGCCGCTGTACTTTGTCTGTTGACTAGTCCCTCTCTGACTTTGGAAACGGTGTAGCTAACTAGAACATGCAGGGCCCTGATTCATCGACGAGGACAAAAGCCAGCCATCATTCTAGAGCTCCCTGGAACCAGTCAGGGTCATTCAGCCACAAACATCGTTGGGAATTGAATGGGTGAACGAGAGTCCAGTTGGCTGGTATGCAACGCTATATCTGATTCTCTCTCTCTCTGTGTGTGTGTGTGTGTGTGTGTGTGTGTGTGTGTGTCTGTGTGTGTGTGTGTGTGTGTGTGTTGTGTAGCTACCACGATGCCCAGGACGAGCTGCAGGAGTTCCAGGAGGGCAGCCGGGAGCTGGAGGCCGAGCTGGAGACCCAGCTGGTGCACGCCGAGAGCCGCATGCGAGACCTGCAGGCCGAGAACCAGAGACTGAAGATGGAGGTGGACAACCTCAAGGTAGCCCGGCTCACTGTGCTCCTGCTCTGGCCATGTAGGTCGCATTGAGGGAGAGGAGATGGTCCCCGTCACGCGGTCCCTTTAAGTCAAACCCAGGAAGTGCATTCATGCCCTGCCAGTAATATTAGTGACGTAGCGATGACTTTCACTGTTTACCACTGTCTGACCTCCTGCTGTTTGGTAGCGTGTGGACTCTCCTGGCTGGCCGGCTGACCAGCGCACGACCTGAGTGAATCCTCCAGCACACTGTAATAGGATGTCTAGATCAGAAGAGAGATGACATGGCAAACCAGAGACACACGCATAGTTAATCTATGATGACACTATAGCTAGGCTTTTTTTTTCATATGCGTCCTTCATGGGATTAATCAAAATGGATGGTTTTGACTGAAAGTGTGTGCGCGTTCACATGGCGGCAGCCGGTATGAGTGTGCCGGAGGGCTAGCCGACTCTGGTAAACAGAGCGTTTAGACTCCGCCCCTGAGGCGCCGTGTGCCTTTAATCTGTTGCCGGGTGCCAGAGACGGCCCTCAGACACGCGGCACTGCCGTCGACCCTGAACCGATGCCGTCCAACTCCCCTCCTCCTCCTCCCCTCTCCTCGCTCCTCCAGGGGAAACAGCCGAGCCAGGAAGCTCTGCAGAGAACAATAAATCACACGAAAGAATGTTAGGTAGTTCAAAGGACCTTCGGCACAGAGAAAGTAGATCCTGCCGCTCCTCCTAGGCTGGGCCTTTACCACTCCATTTTCCTCCTTTCTCTTTTCTTGACCTCTTTCTCTCTCCTCGTCTCTCTCTCTCTCCTGTGCAGGAGAAGCTGGAGCAGCAGTACGCCCTGAGCTACAAGCAGATCTCTATGCTGGAGGACGACCTGGGCCAGACCCGCAGCATCAAGGAGCAGCTCCATAAGTACGTGCGGGAGCTGGAGCAGGCCAACGATGACCTGGAGCGAGCCAAGAGGTGAGCCCCCCCCCAAGTCGCTCCGCCGGCACGCAAACCAGTTGGGCCCCGCCCGAGCTACGCAAAGCCGGCCCCTGCCGCCGTCGCCGCCGCCGAGGCTGACGGTTGTCTTCCCCTGTGTCTGTCCTCAACCAGAGCCACCATCGTGTCCCTGGAGGACTTTGAGGGCCGCCTGAACCAGGCCATCGAGAGGAACGCCTTCCTGGAGAGCGAGCTGGACGAGAAGGAGTCCCTCCTGGTGTCGGTGCAGCGGCTGAAGGACGAGGCGCGAGGTAAGCGTCGCCTCGTCCGACCAAACCTTAAAGTAAAAGTGATGGAAAACCCGGAGGCGGCGGCGATCCTCACCGCGTCTGTCCCGACACAGATCTGAGACAGGAGCTGGCCGTGCGGGAGCGGAGCACGGAGCGGATGTCGGCGCCCAGCTCGCCCACCCGGGACGTGGAGCAGACGGAGCCGGCGGCGCAGCCCTCCCTGTCCCTCCCCGCCACGCCCGTAGGGAAGGACATGGAGCATCCCTTCATCACGCCCAAAGGTGCCGCGCTGAGTTTGCCCCGTCTTCGTTACCATGCCCCCTGAGGGATTATAGTTTGCTGAGATTGAGTGACATTTGTGTTTGAATGTTTTCTTCTTCTCTCTTGTTGTTCCTCAGCGTTGATCAACGGCTGTGGTAGCCCCGCCCTGACCCCGTCTGCCAGGATCTCAGCTCTGAACATCGTCGGTGACCTCCTGAGGAAAGTCGGGGTAAGATGTTCTCCAGTCGGTACATGTAATCATTGAGAACCAGCAGCTAGCTGTAGCAGGCATTCAGTATCAAGTATCCCTCTTTACCTGGGTAGTCTGAAGAATAAGTCTATTCAGGGTCAGAAAGGAATTAAGCAAATATCCTCGTGAGCGTTTCTACACACATTATTTTGGCTCGCTTCTGTGGGTCATCGGCATTGAAATGGGGCTCTGCTGAGCCGGTGTGTGTCCCTAATAGTCTGGGACAGAAGCCTGGGATTAGACTGTAAGAAAGGCCATGTCTCTGTCTCTGTCGTCAGGCGCTGGAGTCCAAACTCGCGGCCTGCCGGAACCTAGCCAAGGACCAGGCGGCCCGGAAGAACTACTCCATGGCCAACGGCAACCTCCTGAACAGCAACGCCACCAAGTTCTCCCACTCGCTACACACCACCTACTTTGACAACGCGTGAGTGAGACATCCCACTCTTTCACTGTCTCCGTAACTTCCAGTGCAACAGCGAAACGTATGGGTTTGTTGGAGGAAGCTGACCTCTGTTGTCTTGTTTTTTCGCTGCGAATGTGTGTCCCTTTGCAGGACTCTGAACGGCCTGGACACCAGCTCCATCGCAGCCCCCAGGACTGTGTCCCCGCCCGGCCTGGTGCCTCTCAGCGTGTGAGCGACGCTCCCCCCTCGGTCCCTTATCCCAGCCCAACCCCGGCCACCGCGCTAGCTCCTGTGTATCCCCCTGCACACCAAGGGGGGCAGAGAGGGACACCTAAAAGACCTTCACATTGTGTGTGTGTGTGAGCGTGTGTGAGCGTGAGACAGAGTGCGAGAGCGCGTGTGAGGTAGAGAGACTGCCACAATAGGCCTTCCTCATGCTTTGCAGCTAAGCTCCAACGAGTGGGAGTTGGTGGCACGGGCGCGCGTGCGTGTCTCACAGTGATGTGCTGGACATGTGCCGTGCCGCGCCGTGCACGGGGGAAGCATGTTTTACTATGTGTAACTCTGCCCTGGGCCATGTTTTCCTCAGACTACTGTTCAACTTTCATTTCCCGACAAAGTTCCTCGGCCGAACGCAGCGTTATTCTCAACGTTCCCCCTCTTACACTTTAATCGCACAGTTAAAGATCCTTTCTATTTAGAATGTGTTGTATTTAAAAAAACAAACGTAAAAAAAAAAGGGACGTGTTCAAAGTAAATCGTTTATATTACCGTGTGCTCTTGAGATGCAATATTTCCTGTTGGTCTGTCTGTCTGCTTGCACATTTACACGTGGTGCTGGGTGAGTGAAGGCCAGGAGAGACCCCGTATCCACGAGAACGACTGGACGTGATTGTTTACTGTGTTCAGGCTCCATCTTAAAGCCACGTTTCCAACAGTGCTGCCCCCCCCCCTGCTGCTAAAAAGGCCAGCCTTCGGGCTAGCTGGACCTACTTCAAATGGAAATGCCAGCCGCTACTATCTCAAAAGTTCTTGGTACAAGGTTTCTAACACTTGTTATATTGATTCTCACAGGCTTAGCTTTAACCAAGTGTAGCTCTTTCATGTATAAGGTCACTATAGCAAAACATTTCCCTTTTAAAGATTATGAACAGGCTTGTGTTAACAGGGAATAAGACGTGTTTTTTTCGCTCTGATTGGTGGCAATTATTACTGTTTACCTAACGTGGGTGGCATTCGTCAGACCGAAACCTCCGTGCATAACAGAATCCTCAGTAACCCGTTAATGGATCCCACTAGGCCATGGTCCCTCCGATTTGGCTTTAGAGAGACTGTCGTCTCTAGTTGTGTCCGAAGAATAGTTTGGAGTCATCTTTGTTAGGCAGCACTCTTGTCTGTTATTAAAGGTTTGTTGACTTGATGCTTGTTGTGTGTGAACCTCACCTCAGACTGATGTGCCTATTAGTTTGCTGATGGGTTTTATACATACCGTTTTAATTTGACACCACTTATCTGTTGTGCAGAAGTACTAACAGGGCTAACAACGTCACCTCTTGCCTCTGGAAGTAGCATTTGGAATGCTTAATACCATGGTTTTGGTTATTTCACACAATTGGTGGGGATATGTTTGAGCACTCTGTGTGCTGGTTGCTACAGTATGTTTAAGTGTAAAGTGTATATAGTTTTGTAAGCATTCTTACTTTGCTTACCACATTTGTACATGCAACATTTAGCATTACAGCTCTATTTATTTCAGATTCTTTAAGGCATGCATAAAATTATAAAACGTTTTTCAATTATATGACAGTCAATTTATTATGATGTTAAAATGTGTTGTCCATTTTGTTGATATGAATAAGGTAAATTAAATAAAGATACTGAAAAGATCACAATGTGTAGGTTGAGTATTTGGTTTCACGCAAACAATTTGTATTACATTTTTAAGGATTTTGTTAAAGTTTCTCCCTTTACTCAGAGGTTGACTTTTAAGAGTGGTGGGTAGTGAGAACATTGGCTTTGTTGTCAAGTATTTGATGCATGTGTTACCCAAAAGCGATGCATATGATTCAGCAAAAATATTCCTCAGGTCAGTCAGTCCATGACCAGCCTGCTGTAGTCAATGTGTGACCCTTTCTGTAGTCAGGGCCCACAAGCTCAGCCAGCACACACACCACCACTCATTCTGCCAGGTACTGGACATCACAGGCCCAACTGCTTCTCAATCCTCTCACGTAATTTGTTTTTTTGGATCTATATGGGGAGAAGCCCAAGTAGGTTAGTATAATAACTAAACATTAAAAGGTAAACCCAAAAGAGCCTTTGCTAGCACACAAGCCTTTTACCTTTCCAGATGCTGTCAGGGGATAGCCATCCACAAACAGCACATAATATGGAATCTTAAAGTGTGAAATCTGTAATGGAAACAGAGGTGTGTTGTTACTTAACACTGCATTCGTGAGTAGCAATGAACTGATCATTTGGCTGTACGATACCTGGCCCCTGCAGAATGCTTGTATCTCTTCCAAACTAGAGGTTTGGCCATTCTTCAGCTTGATACAAGCACAAACCTGTTCACCTAACCGCTCATCGTTCACACCTATTACCTGAGTGGGGGTGATATAACAGTAGTGAGACCAAACATATAATCTACATATTAAAGCAGTCGACTGTGTCATCCACGCCTTTCGTTAACTGGTTCTCGGTGACTCTCTGCTTCCCTCTAGTGGCCCTGACCCTCACCTGCACCTCTTGTACTTTAGGATAAGTGTGAAGAAACTGTTCGATCTCAGCTGGGTAGATGTTCTCCCCTCCTCGGATGACCATGTCCTTAATGCGGCCCTCGATACGGCAGTACCCAAAGCTGTCCAGACTAGCCGTGTCACTGTGATGGGGGAAAAATGTAAGTTATTTTTCACGTGAAACTTTGTTTTTTTTCCATTAAATTAAGGAATCACTCGTCTGCGTAAATGATACCATTACATTCGTGTATCACATGTCAACCTTCAGTCCGTCGTACCCAGTCTTGTACCAGCGGTCTTTGGAGATGGCCTCGCTCGTCTTGTCTGGCTCGTCCCAGTAGCCCAGCATGACGCAGTAGCCCCTGATCAACAGCTCGCCAGAGGCTCCTAGAGGCACCATCTCCCCTGAAGAGGGATCCACCACCTTGGCCTGGAGAGGACACACACGTCACTGCTATAGACGGTCCTGAGATTTAATAGATCAATGGACTGATTGATAGAGACTAGTGACACTGGTGCATATATGAATCCAAAGTAACACAGAGAGATAAACAGACTGTACTAGGTATGTATAAAATGTATAATATAGTATGGTGGGTGACCTTCAGTGTCTTGAAAGGCACCCTCAAATAAAGTGTATTATATTTATATGATTATTATTATCGTTCATATTATTATTATTGTTATACAGCATTCTGACCTCAGTGTGATTCATGATACATCCAGCGGTGTACAGCTTCTTCTCCTCGTTGTCGTGCGTGAACCCCAGGAACGTTCCAGGGCTGTTCTCGGTGGTCCCATACAATGGCTGGGACATTTAAAAAGGTGTCATTCTATGATTTCAGAGGTCACACAATCACTGTTCATTTCCACCTTCATTTATCATGATCCGTGCCGTTCATGCAGAGAGACGAGGACATAGTGTGTGTAAAGAAAGTATCGTACTGACAAAAAAAAAGGGGAGTGAACCAACCATTATTTCCTTCACGTTCATGTCGGATATCATTTTCCTCAGGATTTCAGGAGGGCAGGGTGATCCACCAATGATTCCTGGAGAAACACCAAACAGACATAATAGAATTCCTCCCCTGACATTACAACTGTAGTAATACAAATTGATGTAACGCCATCAATTCAATTCATTATGATTGCTCCGTTTATTCATCTCTCACCGGCTTCTGCTGATGAAAGGTCGTACTTGTGAAGATCTGGCTGCCCTAGCATGTCAATATACATGGTGGGGGTGCCATAGAGGAACGTGCACCTAGGAGAGGGGTGCATGATGGCGTCAGCATTTAAATCCTCTCTTTGCTATTTAACATCTTTGAAAGTCACGAGGCTGTTCCTAGCCGTTGTACGGTTACCGTTCATTTTGGATGGCCTCTAGGTTGGCACGGCTGTCATACACTGTGGAAGGGTAGACCAGTGTGATGCCGTGCAGTGCCATGCACACCCCTCCAATCACAGAGCCAAAGCAGTGGAACATGGGCACGGGGACACACACACGCACCTGGGGCTGAGAGGGATGGACGTGGGGGTGGGGGACGTGAGTCAGAAACCGTGATTGATCTGGGGGGCGGGGTGTGTGCAGACATCTTTAGTTTAGTTTAGTAGTGTTATGAGACATGAATGTACAGTACTCACTCTCCACTGAAATCCCACGCGAATACCAATGAAATACGCATTGTTGACAATGTTGTGATGGGAGAGAGTAGCACCCTTTGGACTCCCAGTTGTGCCCTGTACCAGACCACATTCAAACAATTTAATTATTGCCTAAAGATGATGAACGCTTCACAGTTCAGTGCCCGAGCTAAACATTTCACCGGGTCAAAGTTCACACAACGTGTCCTATGTAATCTCGCTGGACGTTTTTTTACGGATGTGAACTGAATGTTGATGGGGTCGTCACAGGACAGCCATCCCTGCAGGTCCTGCAGCTCTCTGTGGTGCCGGCTCTCCGCCGCCTGCAACACGTCGTCCACGTGCAGCATCCCCGGCTGTCTGCTGTCCATCACGATCACCGTGCGCAGGTCTGGCAACCTGACGGGCAGAATTGCAGGTCGGTAACACTACACCGTCCAACAACGGCGCCGTGCATTATTGATATTGAAACGTAGTCCTTTAGTCAAGCTGAGACGTAGGTTTTCAAGCTATATACTGTGTGAGCCGTCAAATATACCATAATTTAGATTCAATTACACATATTGTCTTTAAAATGGCGTCGTCGCAACTGCATAGGAGTTTATATCTAGCTTGTCAAAGTGAAAACAATGCAAAAGTGACCCCCAAAAATGGATTTCAGATTGACATGTCCCATGCAGTTTGTTCTGTATATACCTGGAACTCTTGAACATCCCTGACACTGATGAGTCTATCTCAGGGCACAGCTCTCTCAGCATCTCGGTGAACCTCTGGGTCTTAAACTGTGTGGGGCACACTACCGCTTTGCACTGCACCTGTAATGAGAGCGAAGAGGGTCCCACTGTCAATCATTAAACACAGCACCACGTATAGTCCTTCATCACGCCCACCCTGCATACCTTTCTCAGGATGGTCTCCAGCTCTTTCAGCTGATAGGCTGGGTTGACTGACACCTGCCGGTACAATATAAGATAGCCTATTATAATTGAATTATGACAAATACATTTTTTCACCGATTAAGATTAAAAGGTAATTTTCTATTCAGATTAGAACACCGGCCATGTCCAGCACTATTTCACAAAAAGCTAGAAACGTTCAAAATACTTGAACAATATTTGGCATGGCATTTTGATTAAAAAAAAAAAAACAGTTCCAAGGACGTTCAGCCTCCTTGACGCACTAGTATGATGCCAGCCTTGGCTGTGGCGAACTGGAAGAGGATCCATTCATAGGTACTGGGTCCCCAGACTCCCAGTCTGTCTCCTCTCCTCAGGCCCAGTGCCAGCAGGCCAGCAGCTGCTTGGTTAACCTTTAGTACAAATACACCACAATATCAGTACAACGGGTGGTTGACCTGTGAAAAACTGTCCAAACATCACAAGTTCTGGTCACTAAGGTAATCAGCTGAGTCTTAACACTAGCTCTGGGATATGAGTAGCCGCTTCGTCTAATAACGTTACTTGACAGTTTACCATTACAAGAATACTTAATCCCAGTGTATTGTTCTTAATAAGTACCCATCTCTGCTTTGTCTAATCATCCATTTCCTTTGAGTCTACAAATTCTAAAGTCCATCAAGGACATGCCTGCTATTTCACAATGGACTGAAATAGCCCTGTATAAAAACCCTTTGGACTAAAAAAAAACGACCGATGGATTGATTTCATTTGGACAATCAAATGTATTCTCAAGACACGGAGGGTCTGCCAAGAGGACCTGCAAACCATCACTCACATCATGCTGAAACTGGGCAAAGGTTTTGCGTATGCCGCCCTGCAGGAAAACCATTGCCTCTCGGTCGGGCCAGCGCTCGGCGGCGCGCTGCAGGCTCTGGCCCACGGTCAGTGGGAGCAGGGAGACCGAGGAGGTGCCATGGACGTAGCTGCTGGTCACTGTGGGGATATGGGGAGGGACGTCCACATGGAGGGGCCTGCAAGATAAGACACATCCGAGGAGTAACAAACACCAAGGTGCCTTATGTGAGAGGAGAGAAGGTTACGACGGTGTCTCAAGATACCGGGAGCGACCTTTGGGTGGCCACTGAGGGGTTGTTACAACAGCAGCGAAATGTGTCCTAAGAGGATTATTCACAGCTCACTCGCTTGCCCCTCTTAAGTCGACGGAACATTCAGCAGTGTAACAACACGTTGCAAATGGAGAACAAGCACACGAGCGCCAAGACAGTCAGCCAGTCCTAAGGGCCGAGCCTAAAACCAAGAGTGGATTAAATAATCCAAAGGAAAAACATGCATGGTTCCTAGAGAGGGAATCTCAGGAGCATTGTTTCATATCAGTCATGGGACCAGGCATTGCATTGTTAGACCCTCTGCATCTAATACATGTCCCATTCAGGACATTGAGCTTCTGTTTGACAGTTGAACATATATTGCTCTTTAACCTGGATAGTAAAAGATAGGGGGAAAAGGAGTTAATCAGGTAGATAATGGTGTGAACATAGAGGGTGTCTCTGACTAGAATGTTTCCTCAAAGTCTCCCTGTATTGGAACATAAAAACAGACTAAACATACCGACAGCACGGGATCCATCTCGTGTTGGAGGTTTTCCACAAATCACTCAGCGCGGAGACCCTCGGAAGCCTAAGATTGTGAGCACAAGACCTTAGCAGTGAGGCAGAGAGCCGCGCTGACATGCTGTCCCAGGTCCTGTGTTGGAAGTCTTATTCAGACACCAACTCTGTTATTGCGTGCGACAAGAGTATTCACCGGTGACTTTCCATTGTATTCTTTTTCTTTGCTTCCTTTTAACGTCTTCTGTACGAACAAGCTATTATCTTCTGTCATATCCAGAACTGTTGGACGACGCAAATCAAGATACAGTCAACCAATCAGCATGAATTGCTTGTGATGGGATGATCCTTTAGTCCCATATTAACAGAACCCTACCAATAGAGTGAGGTTATGCTCTCATCTTTTTATGCGTGCATAATAAAGATCACTGCTTTGTAACGCCTGGCTTGGTTCTCACTTATTCAGCACCTCTAAGGCAATTTCCGTAATATTATGCGTTATAGCACAGGCAGATGCAGGGAGCTGCTCTTCACTCGAACCCGTTCTTACCTGAGCCTTTGATCTTTGAACACCAGCTAAGTAATTGTCAACTCCCATGTTCCTTTTTTATTATGATGAAAAGTATGTTATGTATGTTAACAAAATCAAAGACAGACACTGCTCAACCACCATTCAGGATAAAATGTATGATGAAAGTGGGATATGTTTATTATAAGTAATGATTGTTGTATTTTGTGCTTACTACAGTATGCAGTGATGTAATGTATTCAGCATATCAGGTTACTATTTAGTTCTGAAGTTATCTGTAAAATATTACGCATATAAATCTACAGTACTGATTCTTAAGTGAGTGAGCTGCATGTCTTCCTCAGCCTCTTTGTTTCTGGTTACGGTTATCATCCACAAGGTGGCGACAAAATCACACAAAATGAAAGGCTGGGACTATTTCAAATTGTTTATTCACCTACTTCAACTGCCCCTGGGCTACAGCAAAATATAATATTTTTTATACATTGACAGTCTGTTTAAAATGTATTTGATACAAAAGATTCACAGTTAAAGAAATCTTAAGCACTTCCAGAAATAAATTAGGTACTAGATACAAAAGATATCTTTACTTTTATACATACATAAGGCAAAACTGTTTCATTTGGAATTATATGAGGCATCTCCAAAATCACTGGAATACATTCATCAAGGAAGAGGAATACATTCATAGCGCAGAGCTACGTTAAGAGTTTTTTGCTTTTCAACATGATCGTGTCTTTAAAAATGTGAACAATAACAGTCATATTTCAGTTGTAAGAACGGCTGAAGACAAACATATGCACATTTCAAATATATAGGATTGAAAGCTCCAGATTGATGGGCTGGTGCCAAAACAGTTTATTTCAGTGAAATATTGGAATAAACATATTCCACTCTGTTCAATATGTTTTGAGATTGTTTGTGCATGTGTACCGCTACCACTAATTTGCATCGAAAGCCATTCCTATTCATTTGGGACCACACGCTTCCGCTGCGCTTCTTTTATTTGGTTTACTCAAATTATGATTGCAATAAAGCTTAAAGTTTCCTCAGTCATACATTTTCTGATAAAATATGTAATTGAGATAAATGCTTTGAAAAAACAGTTATTTCTGGTGGCATCTATTGCAATTTGCAATAGCGCTCTCTAACCCCCTTTTTAAATGGCAAATTGCTTTGATCTCTATAACTAAAATATTATATTTCTGGTTTACATGAAATAGACTGTGATTAAATGTAGAATGTTAAGATGAACAGACTTAAGATCTGATTGTACAACAAGGATATAAGAAGAAAGAAAGAAAATAATTCCTCATTGCCTATTTTGAAATGTTTGCCTATTATACCTGTCTGCCTATTTTGGAATTACAGCCGTTATACATTTGCCTATCAAGTTCTTCCTAGAGCCTATTTTACCCATATTAATAGACTTTGAGCTTGAATTTAGAATAAATACTTTGACGATGTCTGTGTATGTGCAAGTTTCAAGAACATGGCAACTAACCACAAGGTTGGAAAACTATTCAATAAAAGCCCTTCAAACAGGTGCCAATCGGGATTTGTGTATTGTTTGAGCATGATGTAAAAAATACTGTATAGTTGGTCTGTGATATTTTCCTGCACTCTTTGTTAAGTCCTGCACTCTTTGTTAAGTATGAGGGCACATCAAAATATACTTCATCTGAGCTTGTCTGACAACTGCAGATTTTTACTGAATTTAATCATGATTCTGAAATGTGTCATTTATAACAATAAAAAAAAAAATGAAAACACCCAGACAGATTTCCTTTCCTGTAAGGTGTTTCTAATTGATAGGAATGTTTAGTTATTAAAGCAATGATATAAAGCTAAATATAGCCTATTACAGTTTAAAATATAAAAATAGAAATAAAGAGTGGTGAAAAGTAGAGTGAACTTATGATTGTGCACTTCGCCCTGAAATCTAGCACAGACCTCTGTCTCTAATTGTAAAATCTAAATAACCTATACGTGCATGTGTCCTACTATATCACACGTTTGTGACATAAACCGTGTCCGTTGCTTTACCTCTTTGAGAAGGGCAGTGTCTATACTCGCACTCTGGGGCCAGTAGAATACCAGGCTTGTAAACAGGTGACGGTGACTTCTTCTTCGGCACCTCTCTGTCCCTCTGCTTGTCCAAGAAGTAGAAGGAGACGATGAGGAAGATGCCGGAGGAAGACACCGAGACACAGCAGGCGTAGAACACATAGGAGTACTGGCCTGTACTGTCCACCAGCATGCCTGAAAAACAAACACGGCTACATTACCTCTGTATCAGGGGAAAAGAGCACACTTTCATGTTACGAAAACAGGAGAGAGGCATCCAGTTCAAGTGGGTCAACATCCTGTTATGAGCCCACAGAGAAAGGTTCGTGTTACAGTGCGTGCCTGCCAAGTCCCATTAATATGGTTACCACCGGGCGTGACATTTAGGTAACCATGGCGCTGGAAATCGGAGCGGACCCCCCCCTTAGGGTGCTCAGCGTGTCACTCCTTAGCTCCCAGGCTCCCCTACCGAGGAGCCTGGGCTTTGGGCTGAGGAAAGGCTGAGCAACGAAATGGGGCCAGCCCAAAGAGCCTATCCCTGTCCAGCCAAGCCCCAGCCTCGCCTAATGCCACCCAGCCCCCCCGCCCCCAACAACCGTTTGTACTGAGAGAATCACATGACATTCACAGCGCCTGCTCTGGTGACGTAGGCATGCAGTGGACAGAACATTCCATTGCCCTGTGACCGACGCGTCTACAAAGAGTTGGTAGTGCAAGCGAGAGAGAGAGAGAGAGAGAGAGAGAGAGGTTGACTCGCCGCAGTGGAGCGACTCGGTTTGACCACGGAGAAGGAATAGAACCCGCATTCTGATGTATGGAAGAGAATCAATGTCAATGAAAAAAACATCACATCTATTCTTGCTAAAAGAATAAACTGCTGTCCCCGTGTGTCCATGTAAGCACGCTCATCTGTGTGTGTGTGTGTGTGTGTGTGTGTGTGTGTGTGTGTGTGTGTACCTGCGAGGGGCGGCCCGGCGAGCAGCGTGATGCTCTCCAGCATGCTGATGAGGCCCAGTGCGGAGGGGAAGCGGCTCATCTCCACCGTGTCCATCAGCACGGTGAAGAGCAGCGCGCCGATCACGCTCATGGACAGGCCGAAGAGCACCACGTAGGCCAGCAGCGCGTCGAACGAGGACCACGCGCCGCACACGGCGTTGCTCAGCCCGTTCACCAGCAGGGCGCTGGCGAACACGTACACGAAGCCGCCCCGGCCCTTGAAGCGGGGCAGGCCGAAGAGCAGCGCCGCCAGGGGCCGCACAGCGATGTTCACCAGGCCCAGCACGGCCATTAGCAGGGCGGCGCGGTCCTGCTCCATGCCGTGGTCGGTGGCGTAAGGCACGAGGTAGATCAAGGGCACCACAAAGCCCAGCATCATCCACGTCACGCCCACCACGTAGGCGCGGTAGCGGGCGTTGCTGACCAGCAGGTCGAAGGCCATGTGCCGGCGCAGGAAGGCCACGAGGCTGAGGAGGGTGGTCCTAAGGCGGTCCTTCAGCCCCTCTGGCTCCTGCTGCAGGTGGAGGCAGTTGGATTTGCTTTGGCTGGCTTTGAGCGAGGCTGGAGCTTTGCCTCCCACCGGCCTCATCACCGCCCCACACACGCAGCAGTTAAGCAACACCCCTCCCAGAACCAGGAAGCTCCCACGCCAGCCGTACTGGCTGAGTAGGTAGTTGGCCAGCAGGGGCAGGGTGCTTAACCCCAGAGCTGTGCCGGTAGAAGATAAGGCGTTGGCGAAGGCACGGCGGCGCACAAAGTAGTGGCCCATCATGGTGACGGAGGGCTGGAAGGCCAGACAGAATCCCAAGCCTGTGGAACAAAAAGGCCGAGTTCCGGTTGGCACGTTGAAACATTTCACAGGGGAACTAATAACAGGAAGAGGAGGAAGTGACCCTAGGCGGGTGGTGGTGTGTGCTTGCGACCTCTGACCTGTGATGATGGCAGTGATGTACAGCTCTGTGATGGACCTGGCAAGGGCACTTATCACCATCCCCAGGCCGCTAAGGACGCCGCCCACCATCACGGTCGTGCGGCAACCGAAGCGCTCCACGAGCACGCTACATAATGGCCCTGGAGAGAGGACGGGAAACAAACGTTTCAAACACGACATTTAAATAGGAAAGCCACAGTTTGTGTTCGTTGAAACAAAACCCCCACAATTCCACAGTGGTCGTATTAGCATGACAGATCAACGTATTTGCATCGGGGGCATTATTGTGGAACATGGAACAATAGGCTGCAATTAGTTTCCGCTCATCTCTAATGGATTCTTCAAAACGAACGCTAAAACCACAGATCGCAAGCACGACACACAGGCATTTTACTCTTGCCAGATAAAGAAAAAAGGCTTTGAATTTCAATCACCCATATTTGTTAAAGACAAAAAAAAAAAGCAAAACGGATTTCATATCAGACTAATTGAATAAAACGAACATGAAATCCGGCTTAGTAGGGCTCTTTGCTCTTTGATGTGGATAATACGTTCATTATTTGTGCCATCGTAGATGTTTCCCTGATTAGGCCTGCTAGAGTCATGTGGCGTCACGGCTCTGAGGACTACCCCTGAGTGATCCCTATCTCTGCCTCAATCTCTTTAGCCATCCAGCAGCAAACCGCCACAACCATTACCGCCTATAAAAATACATGTACATGTCCACATTCAAACCTCTAACACTCAGACAGTGACCTCTCCGATTATGGCCCATGCACTTGTTTGCTTTTGTAGGTGATAAGTAAAGTAAATATTAGATATTTGATAGCTAGATGGGTAGGTCCCACCGCTGTGACATAATATTGCCTGCGTTAGTTCCTAAATTACACTGGGATAAATCATGTTGTGCCGACGTACATTTCCATGCTACTCAAAGCGTTCCCCTTGGCAGGAGTTCATTGTGAGGAGGAACAGCTCGATAAAAGATAAATAAACTCTGAGAACAATGGACTCCAGGCGGCGTCAGGGCATTTAGCTCTGCTTGACCTAGAGCAGCCAACGCCTGACTCACTGGTACTGACCGGCTGAGCCTGCCTGGGACGACGACAAATCAACACGGGGTTTCCACTCTTTCTTTAAGTGAGTGCTGTGAGACAATAAAGTACCCCTTTTGTGTCTCCCATTGTGAGCGCCAGAGAGATAGGGAGGAACGTTCAGGAGTACAAAGAGCGGATGCGGGATGAGCCGAGAGTGAAAGACAAAGACCATTCTAAACCTATTAAGTCAGTATCTGAACAAACGTGAGCATTAGCACAAATGCGCACACAGACACACACACACACACAAACACACACACGTGGGCGCGCTCTCAAACACTGAGACTCAACCAAAAGGATGACAGCTTTTACAGTACATTAACAGCGCAGGCCTACCCCCAGCATGAAGCACTGATGTCATAATGGCCGGCACCCAGGAGGTTTCTGTGTTACTGGTGTGGAACTCTGCCTGCAGCTCTGTGTAAAAGATTCCTAAACAGGAGGGGAAGGCTAATGTCAGTGCCAGGACTAAGATGGTGGCAACCAGCACTACCCAGCCCCAGCCTCCATCGGGTGCCACCTGTTGGCTGTGCAGTGTCCGCCCAGCCTCGTGCCCTTCCGCAGTGCCTGAGGTTGTAAAATGGTCAAGCTGCTCCGGTTCTTCTTCATGTTGGTCCGCTAAATGGCTGTTCTTTAAAGTACTGAGGTCTAATTCGTCTGATCTCGCAGAAGACTTTGAGTCAGGCTCCTCGGGTCTCAGACTAGCGTCAGTGCTGCCCCTCCTAAACTTCGGGGCTTGTGTCTTATTGTGTTGACCCGGGTCTTCAGCTCCCTCAGTCATAGTTTCTGGGAAAAAGACAAAACAACAGGTTTTGGCAGTTATTTAGTAGCCCTTAGGTATTTTTCTTAACAGGCCAGATCTCGCTAGATCAACCGATATTGCAATATGAGAAATGAGGCAGCAGCCACAGGGTGTTGTAAGCCTATTGTGCTATGTAGGTAAAAACACACACACACACATGTGCAGACACAGACATAAAATAATACTTGTATAAAAGATTATATACTTCATATCTTGACTAAAAATAAAATAAAAATATACTGACAACTTTATCCTATCATCTCGTTAACGTAATATATCTAGATCGGACTGGAACTCGTCCTGAACAAAATGATTGATGAACAATATCACCGCATATTGACAAGACTTACCTCAACATAAGATGAGTTTGAAATTCTATTTGTTTGGAATAGGTCCAGTAAGGTAGGCTTGCAAGGCACATTAGCCGAGCAAATACGGGTTCAAAAAAGTCTATGTATTGCGCGCCGCAAAGCACCTCCTGCATCCACATCTTGCGTCATCCAACTAAAAAGACTGTCCCGTCAAACAACCAATGTTCCATGGGCGTATTCAGTCCGTTACTTGGGTCTAGGCTACATAACTTTCACTCGCGACTGCACTCGAACTGGCGGAGAGCCAGTAAAACATTTTGTACATTCAAACTGCATTAGCGTTTAAACAGCTAGTATGGATGTCTAACATTGTCATCGGCTTTATCTCTTCAATTTGTTTGCCAATTATTAGCAGCATTTAGAATAGACGTATCTGATATTCATCCCCTCTCGTGCACATATCTCCATGGGAACGATCTTTCTGGCTGGCAGACTGCACCTGCAAGCCCTAAGACTACACCGTGTAGGCTACACGGATAACCTATGTGTCTATTTCAAAGGATTAAGCTAAACACAATATTGAAATAACTCAAAACATTTACAACACTACCACCTATTTTAACGGAACAAAAACTATCGATTTTTGCAATATTAAAAGGGCACGTTCAATATCTGCAAACTGATGTATTTTCTCATTACCGGTGTAACCAATTCGATGCACTTCATTCATTCTTTCTATTTACATTTCAAAACGAAATAATTCGCCTATGGGCTATGAGATATACCTCCAGGAAGATTTGTTGCAATCAGCGTTCTCTTTTCTCCGTTTTTGACATGTTTATGTGTATTAAATAAACAGCTTTCCTTGACATGAAGCCTCCTTTTGCTTGCCTGCTTGCAGTGTCAGTTAATCTCCACCCCTTTGGTCCCTACCTCTGCTGTGAGCTCCATCTAATAGGCTGGATGGCAGCCCTCTTGAACGCTCTTTTATGTGAAGTTACAGCTCGTGATTTAGGCGCTACATTTTCTACTTTTAAGTTTAAAAAACGTTTTTACTGTCTAAAGTACGGTACACAGATTTTGTGAACTGTTAACTGCCATGAATTAGAATTTCATTAAATTTAATTTAATAGTTTTAAATTTGCATTGCATATTTGAAATGGACAATTATTTGAAATAAAATTTTATCCTCGTGAAATTAATTCCAGTTTAATTTCAGTTTAGAAAATAAATGTGCCGTTTCATTTCAGTTTAGTGTTGTGTCCTAAACTTTTTTTAAATGGAAAAATGTTGAATCTTAATTTGTTCAGCAGTGTGACAAAGGACCTTTAACAACAGAATTGATTAAAAAAAAAACAGTCCGAATGTTTTTCACATTCATACATAAGGGAATAAATAAATAA
>JAVQIZ010067447.1:0-22885 GCA_036023535.2 Galaxias brevipinnis
GTGTTAGACTGGCGACCTGTCCAGGGTGTACCCCGCCTCTCGCCCTGTGTCGGCTGGGATAGGCTCCAGCCCCCCCGCGACCCTGCATAGGAAAAGCGGTATAGCTAATGGATGGATGGCATGAATCCATGTAAAGCAGCCAATCGCCAAGCATAATAGCTGTATTAATGACACTACAGCACACATGCAATTACTGCTGTGAGCCCAGGTTCTGAACTAGGGCAGCTCTCTGTCTCCAGCTGTCTCCAGCAGCAGGCAGCTACGTGATGCTCACTGACCCGCTTTGTTGAGCTCACAGCAGGCTCCTGTATCCACCTTGAAGTGTGTGTGTGTGTGTGTGTGTTTGTGTGTGTGTGTGTGTGTGTGTGTGTGTACAGGTCTGTGTGTAATTAACAAAAATATCCTGTTATTTGTATGGACCACTCACTGACCATAACTTTTACATTTTCATAACACATTCATTCAAGCCCCGTTAACCTGACCTCTCCTTTGTGGCTCAGAACCTGCTGGGCTGACATCCTGAAACTGTCACGCTCCATCCACTCCTCTCTTTCCCTTCATCAGAGATTTTCTCCACGTTATCTCTCTAACTTCCTACAGGATGTTGCTATGGCACCTTAATGGTCTGATTTAGAGACTGCTCTGTTTACATTTCTGTCAAGTCACATGGGTCTTATAATGCTATGAGCAGTATGGGTGTTTACGGTGGTTTTCGTTGGCACACAAGTAGTATGTGTATCTCTAACAAACTTAGATAATAAAAAAAATTATAATCTACGGAGATTTAAGTCAAATATTCTCGGGTGTCTCTACAATGTCCACCACTGCCTTAGTTTTAGCCTGTGGTAAAAACATCAGTAGTGCTGGTTTCCATCTCTTTGCTAAAGTTATCATAAACTGTTGTGTTTATTAGTTGAGCACTTCTATACGCAGTGAGGAAAATAAGATGGGGATACTTACTTGTCAGTAATGACCAAAACAAGACTGGTCTGCTCAGTAACAAGTTATACCTCTGGTGTCTGTTTGCTCATTGGAACAACCTTTACACACAACCTAAAACCTAAATGAGCTAATTGTCTAACCTTGATTTCACTCTGACATACAGTATCGTAACTTTGTAACACACAGTCTAGTCGTGTATGAACTCTGCTGCTGTGTGCTTGTGTTTCAGGGTGTTTGCCGCTATGAGCAGGAGCTGCTCCCTTACCTCCACAAAGCCGACGTGGTGGGCCCGGGAGAGGACAGACAGACGGGAAAGACCGCTGGGGAGAAAATGCAGAGGAACAGAAAGGTCTCCTCTAAAGTGATGAGCCGCATGCTCAAGCCCTCGCGCGCCACCAATGGGCAAGGAGACGCCGTGGAGGGGAATCAGGAAGAGAAGATTTCAACATGGACTAAAATCAGGGATAGACTCCCTGTTGGAAGTTTGGATGAACACAGAGTTGAATTGCACTCCCTCCCGTTTATGCATGACCCATCAGTCATAGACACAGACAGTGACTGTGTCATGGTTACAGAGGAGGATGACATTTTGGACATCCAATCCCCTGCCCAGCTCTCAGTACAGAGGGAGGACTCTGCCAGCTGTCCAATAGATTTAGTCCAGATTTCACACCTCATTACCAGTATTGACAATACAACAAAATATGAAGATAAAGATCCTGAACTGGGGGCCATGTTTTTCTTGCCTAAATGGAGATCTGACTCTTCCTCCTCTGAACTGGTCCCTATCAAACGGAGTGCTGACAGTCTCGGCGTCATCCTGGCCAATGTATCTGAGCTCCTGACTAGGTCTCCACCTTCGAACTATGACCTGGAGGGTTTGTTGTGTGACCTCAGCCCGACTCGTATCCCTGCTGCCTCCATTTCCCTCGGTCCTCAGCCAGAAAACCAGGAACATCACGAATTCCAGGTAAACTTTGCCCTGGAGGTGGAGGATGACTTTGTTTCAAGTTCTCCCGAAGTGAACCCAGTAGAAGGAGATTTAGAAGATAACAAATCATATCCCGATTCACATCAGCATCATAAAGAACAACCTTCCCTCCATCATTCTCCCCCATTCACTGAACCTCCGGATGACAGAGGCACCATGCCGGAGAGCACTGCTGCTAGCCCTACATGGGAGGAGGTCTTCGAGGATGACGTCCATGGTAACGATGGTATTGGGGAGGATGGTGTGAATGAGTATGTGGACTGGAAAGAAGAAATGGATGAATGGAGTGATAATGCGGATGAAGAAACTTTGCACCTGGTTGATAGTGATGTAAATGAGCACAGAGCATCTAAACAGACGTTTCATCCCCCTCACATACCCCGTGCTCATCCATCCCCTCCTCCACCTCCAGCTCAGCAGCGGTGTGGAGCCGGGATGGATGAGAGTATGGATCTGTTTGGCGATGACGACGCCTTCCTACAAATAACCATACCAGACATTCCCACACCCCAAGATGGTCGCTCTCCGTGCACGTCGCCTGACACACATCCCACTATGAACACACCGAGCACAAAGTGCATAGCTAACACTGGTCATATATCAAACTTAAAACATACACCTAGTTCAGAATGTATAGCTAACAACTCATTTGTATCCAACCTAACACACATGCATGACATTTCACACATCCATGACTTACTAGTTGACCCACCATACTTAAATGAAAACCAAGCCGAAAGACAGTCAAGTGTTGTTCGAACTTTGACAGAACAAAACACACCTGAGCAGGTAAATAGTAGCCCCACCTTAACTCCCACAATGCAGCAGAACACTGAGTCGTTTGACTGTTCCCAGGACTTCTTCTCTGTCAACTTTGACCTGGGCTATTCACTGGATGACTCTGAGGAGGAGCAGGAAGTAGATGCTGCTCCTGAACCCAGACCTATGCCCTCTCCTGTGCACGGAAAGCAGGTAGCAGGGCCTCCAATCTCCCTACCTCAACAGGCAGTCTCTTGCCCGTCCACCCCTTGTTTTACTTTCCAAAGACAAGGTTTATTACCCAGACTTTCCACGCCGTTAGCTCCAACCTCTGACAGGGTAAAGAGAGGCCTAATCTCACCTTTGACCTCACGGGGCGGAGATCTCCCCTCTCCCATCACCTCCGTAGGCGCTAGGCGCTCATTAATCTCCAGTCCATTTTCCACCCCCACTTTGTACCGTGCAATGGAGGCAAGAGCGGGGGTCACACGCCGAGAAGGACTGCCAAGAATAAATGACAGTCTCTCTCAGGACCCTAAGCCTGTCATGGACTCCTCTCATCGTGATCTAGGTTGGTTCACTAGCTTTGTAGCTCAGCCCTGACATGTCTTTACGTTATGACTGTTGTTACGCCATATTATTGGATGTGTTTTGCCATACTCTTTTTAAACACATGTCTAAACCCATTGAAACATACAATGGCACCCTATTCCATGCCTATTCTATCTCCTGACAATCTCCTGCTGCATGTAACAGTCCCACTAGGTGTGTGTGCCAGTGACAGTGAGGAGGAGGAGGAGGAGGTTGTGGCACATAGAAGAGGACCTCAATCCAAGGCCAAGCCTTTGTCCTCTTCTGAAATGGTGAGTTCTGTCAACACTATTTTCACAAATTGGGGTTGAATCACCAGCCTTCTACAATAACATGCTAAGAAAACTTTCAAGGATGTCTCACAAAAGAATAGCAAGATAAGACTTTAAGAGAAGTCTTTTTTTAAATGTTTCAACTCGCTACGTTACAACGTGTGTTATCTAAAAGATGATACATGTCCAGGTAAGTATTATAGTACCATCACAGACATGGGCCTCCAATCAAGTTAAAAGGTATTCAATCAAGATAGGAGCTATAGGAGACATTTCAATAAGCCCCAGATAATTGTCCCCTAGCTGCGTGTAGTTGTCATGGCAACAAGCTTGTGGAACCAGACCGTTAATGTGCAGCGCTTCGTTTTTTGTGTATGTTTGTGTGTAAGTCTGTGGTAATGTTGTTTTAATTATATGAATTTTGTTAGGAAATGTGCTCAAAGAACCCTATACATTTCTACTTTTCAGTCCAGTGTCTTTAGTGATGGAGATTCTCCTGTCCGATCAACCAAGGAACGCGCAGCTCGTCCAAACATTGTAAGAATGAATCATCACTCTGACCCATAAACCATATTTCTCCAATGATTTCATCATGCATACTCTAGCAACCAAGTGACTCGGTGTCAGACAAGGAAGCTGGTCAACTTCCAATCAACAGTTTATTCAAATTAATCTCTTTTCTGTTCCGCCCGGGCGCCTGATCGTTATATTAATAGACGGCTTAATTATGTTTTTCCCAGTTCCGTGCGATGGAGGTTGAGGCCGGCTCTGACGATGACTTCCAGAATGACACGATATGCCAGCATAGAGCCCCTGTGAAGCCCACTGCACCAGCACCGCTGGGCAAACTTAAGGTCTGATCTGCAGAAGAACTGTCTGTCTTATGTCTTATCTCTAACACATACATTCTTTATTAAATATTCTTTAAAAAACAAAGCAAAGACTTAAAAGGAGTACCTCTAAACATGCCTCTAAACATGACAAATGAAACGCATCATAACAGCAACTTCATTGCTCAGTGTCTGAACTCTCCACTCACCTTTGGTATTTATTGACATTTCCCTCTCTTCCACCACAGCATGCTGTGCGCAGGGGGGGTCGTCATTTCCTGGATGAGGAGGCTGAGCTGTCAAATGAAGAGGGAGACGGCGTGTCCGCCGATGAAGAGGATGGTGAAGATCAAAACCACTCTCTAGAGGGCTTTGTAGTGGACAACATGCACTGCTCGCAAGGACTCAACGGTACGGGCTAATGATTCTGTACTACAAAATTGTCTGTGTGACTGCATACTTTAACATCAAACAAAACCATATGCTATTGTGTTCACACTTAACTATGCATCATTATGTTTCAAGTGTTTTTTAAACTTGGTTCAGTGTTGTTTGTCTTATGTATAAAAGTAAGCTTGCCCTTTCCTTTCTTAGGTCGTCCTCTTCCCTATATACAATTCATTGATACCTGAATTCTACATAATATTTTCTCTTGGTAACTGAGACATGGTTAATGTTTCACTATAGCACCTTTTCCTGTGCTCCCCATCAGACTCTGAGATGCAAGGGGTCTACCTGAAGTCAGTGAGGAGCCCTGCCATGGTTGGGAAGTTCAAGATGGTCCACAAACAACACCACAACATGAATATATTCTCTCAAGTACTGTGTCTATTTAAATGTTTTTCATTTTATTTCCCTTAAATTATATTGAAATATAATATAAAGTGAGGATACCCCATGAACAGCCTTTCTTTACAGCCAAAATTTGAGAGTGTAGGGAGGGTTTCTGAGGGAGAGAAAAGTTCAATATTTTTGCTGAAATAATTCTTTACCAACTGTTGTTTCACCAATCATAGACCAATCATTGTCTCATTTTTAACCCCAGGTTCCAGAGTTGGATGAGACCTATGCAGAAGACAGCTTTGTGGTGCACGGCAGTGATGAAGAGGAACTTGGCAGCGAGGAGGAGGAAGAAGACAATGAGTGTGTGATGGACTTGATCCCAGAGGATTCATTCGTGGACGGTAGAAGGCAGTACCCGACCAGGCACAGAGCTTTTCTCCACCACGCCAGGACCAAAACTGGGGCTGGGCCACGGACAGAGACTGGAGACGGCCAACTAAAAACTGGTGTGAAAACTAAGCGGTCCCGCATTATCCGCTTAGAGGACTCAAGTGAAGAAGAGACAGATGAGGTCCTCAAGAAGATTTGTCTGAGCACTGAGTGTGGTGTTGCTGCCCCCTTGAGGGCAGTAGAGGTACAAGATGACAGGACGTCTAGCCTCATTGTTCGACAGAAGCAGCAGAAGGCTTCCTCATCCTCTACAATAGCAGCAAAGTTGTCAATGCTGAGTAAAGGGCAGAGAGTTGATCAGAAAGAACAGAGGTATTAACGACTGTACTGAGAGCTGAAGATGATCTCAATTTAAATGTTCTTTGTATTTAGAATTCAACAAGTTAAACCTCTGTTCTGCACTTCCGCCAGGTGCCACAAGAGGCTGCAGAACCAAGCACTTCTTTCTGATGAGCTGGACTTTGAAGAATCTGAGTCTCTACTAGCCTCATTGAAGCCCCCATCGGTAACACATACACATCTCAGCAATGTATGGGAGTTATTCATTTTTTTGTTAACACATTTATTGGCTTTGTATCACAGTAGGAAATCATTGAACTACCAGGTGTGCTTTTGTACCAGGTTTCAGCCCCCTCAGCTTCCTCAGTGCCCCAGCCAGTCAACCACGCTGCAGCTCTACGTGAGTCACCTTCTCCGTCAGGGCCTGTGTCCATATTAGTGGCTAGTCGCTGTATTACCACCGGCGTAGAGGTCGTCACCAACCTGCGTCAACGCCACAGCGCCACGGTGCATGTCTGCTCGCTGGACGGCTGTGACTTCATCGTCAGCAACCGCATGGCAGTGGAGAGGGTCAGCCAGTCAGAGCTGGCTGCCATGCAGAACCGCAAACGATTGGCTGAAAGCGTCAACAGCTTGCAGGGTCTGTTCGAGCGCGTCTGTTTCATTGTAGAGAAGGACCGCAACAAGTCAGGTCTGTGTTACACAGGTTTTTGATTATAAACCAAGATCACATTACTATGTTGGCCAGGGCTGCCATGATTATTTTTTGTGATTGATGCCAATATGTGGTGAATTTGCCTACTGCTGTAAAACAGAAACATGCAGTTTCCCATTGACTGACACTCTAATTAGCGTTTTTTTTTAAAAGCCTGGATCTTTTGATTTGATCATAATTTATGCACTGCAAAACTTCGGTAAAAATGTTTTTTAATTGGAAATATAAAAAAGAAAGTTGTGCTATTGCGTTAATATTTAATAATTATATTCTACCCTCATGCCAGGTGAGGCAACTAGGCCATTCCAGCGGACAAGATACTATGATAGCACGCTGGCCTCCTTTGTCCAGACAGGGGTTCGTCTGCTGTCTAGCAACGGCCCTGAGGAGAGTGCCTCCCTATTGGCCGACATGGCCCTTCTAGAGATGAGGAAGGGTCATGGCATCAGTGTGCCTCTTGAGGTCAAAGGTCAACCCAGGCTGCAGGCCTTCCACTTCTATCTGACTCTACCTTGTGTCAGCTATGTCCATGCCCTGAACATGTGTTACCACTTCAAGTCTGTCGGCCAGCTCATCAACAGGTTAAGACTGCCTTTAATAACCTAGCAGTATCTCTTAAGACTTTTTTTGGCATACAATAAACTACCCTTCCCGTTTCCACCCAAAATGTACCAATCCTCTCTTATCCTCCTCCTATAGCACCAAAGAGGGCATACAGAAAGGGGCTTGTGTGAGTCGTTTCAGAGCAGAAGAGATCTACCGCTGCCTGCATTACTCTTGTGATTCTGCCTTCATGACCATCAGCACCAGGAAGAGCATGTAAATTCTGTAAACACATCACTTGCTTTTGATAAATTAAAATATTTATAAGTAATTGATTTTGTTAAAATAATGCATTTTGGTTTTTTTCTTATTTAAGAAACACCTAACAAATGTTAGGTGTCCTCAATAAAAGCGAATATTCTGTATATAAAGCTTTGTTTTGTTTTCAATTTTTTTTTTTCCTATGCAATGACAACAGTATGCAGCAGATTAAATATATCAGTATAGATGTGTAACACAATTATAAAATCTAGACAAGTGCACAAATGCTTGACCACAGCAGTGTGGTATTGTCACCACTAGAAGTCATCATTCTATGTCATACACTGAGATTAACCAGCATAAGGACACGTCAGGAGTCTTCACTCTGCAAATGTCTGAGGGTTGGGGCCAGTGACTGAATAAACATTGCAGAAATTATAATCTTTTGCAGACAAGAGTTTATTGACCTATTGCTTCACACTAGCATATAATACTTAAGTGCAAGAAAGCATGACCAGTATAGGACATGACATTATCCACATCAGCCTTTTTTTAAATGTAGAACTGAATTACGCTCATTCCTTCAATGCCTTGAAGAAAAAACTAATAGTACTGTATATCAGGTAACAGCCAACATTGAAAGCTTTTGTTTTCATAGAATATGCTATGTGATTGGAATTTGAGAAGTTTGCTGCAGAAATATATTTCTAGAAGCAGAATACTGAACTGTTTGATGTGGTATTGCATAATGGAAGCATTGCTTTCTAAAGTCATTCTCATTAACACTTTCACTGTGTGAAGGACTTTGACTTTGCTTAAACTCCCTCATACAATTAAAATAATACATTTTCTTAAATAAGTATACAAATATAACAGCGTATTCCATACAATCATTTTCACAATAAGGTGCTGCTTTTAAACATGGTTATAGAAAAACGATTTTGTGATCAAATTACAACCTCTACTATTGTGATATTTTTAAATACTAGCGGGACAGGTGCTAAAAGATTACATTTTCACACATGGTTCAATTGCAGCCAATAGCTTCATGACTTTACACTGGACTCCTACAATTGACCTAAAACATAATTATGCTTTAAACATGTAACATTACACTCGCAATCCCTTTAGTATGTGTTAAAATTACAACACCAAAACCCTGGAATGCCAAAGGGGATGGGGTTAGCCAAAGCTAACATTGCAGAAACTGGATGGAAAGTGAAGAAGAGATGAGACGTTTTTTTTTTGTTCCTTTCAGATTGTCAGCTCTTGCTGGATTCCTACAAATACACAGCAAATAGGCTATAGATTTTCTATAACTTTCCATTGACTTTCAAGCATTAACAGTAAACAATGGATTCTAATGTGTTTTCCCCTACAGTAACCCCTCATAGAAAAAAATTAAAAGAGAAAGACATTTTATATTTATTCAATGCAGCACTTATAAAAATATATATATATCAATTAGTACTGAACCTGCTTTTCAGGTCACTCTGCAAAGTGCTAAGAAGTCGTATTTCCCCTCTGGCTGCAGATCTTTGAATCCGTTAATAGTTGTGATTCCCCTGTATTAACCATGACTAGATTGCCAGTGCGCAAAACTGCGACTTTAGCCTACTCTTTCTTACCATGGCCACAAAGGCTTCCACTCACAAAGCAGCTATGGGGATGGGTGTATTACAACTCCAGCCCAAACCAGAGCTCCAGCACCACCACCAGCATCAGATTGATGTCATATACTGGTGGGTTGTGCCTGCTGCTGTAGAGGCTGCAGCGGGATAGTTGGTGGCTCACAGTCCTGCAACCCTCCCTCTTGATCATTACGCATGTACAAAAGAAACAGAGTCACCGTCGCAAAGGTAGTGGCGTTAACTGGGAAAGCTCGGAGCAAAGTGGACGTGAGTCCGCGCGTGAAAACCCGCCACCCCTCCTTCTTCATACTCTGGCGCACACAGTCCACGATGCCATTGTACTGGTTAACCCCGCCCACCCCGTCAGCCTGCAGGCGGGACTTGATCACATCAACAGGATAGGTGGAAATCCAAGAGGCGATGCCAGACATGCCGCCGGAGAACAGTAGCTTGGGAATCATGTAGGGGTCGTCTGGCTCACACCCCAGGGAGCGAGTCAAGGTGTCATATGCCAGGAAGTACACGCCAAAGCCTGGCGTCTCGCGAATCAGGGTGGTCACCATCCCTCTGTTGATGCCCCTGATTCCTTCCTTTTTGTAGATCCTAACCAAACAATCCAGGGAGTTCTTGTAAAGCTTCTTCTTGGACTTCTTCTCCCCTGTGCCCTGCAGCTGCATGCGTGTCTTTGCTAGTTCCATGGGGCAGCAGATGACACACTGGATGGTGCCAGCAGATGCACCAGCGAGGAACTGGTTGAGTGGCGTGTCTTGGCCTAGCTTGCGCATGGCGTTGCCCTGGACGCCAAACACTATGGCATTAATGAAGGTCAAGCCCATCATGGGGGAGCCAATGCCCTTGTACAGACCCAGCATCTAGGGACAAACAAACAATAGAACATAGACAGAATAGGAACAGTTAATAGATCATTAGACTAGATAGACAGATTAAGTAGTACAATGTTTATTGGTATGTAGTACAATACCGTGCGGTATAATATGTAATTTGTATCTTTTCACAGGTACTGTTGAAAGAAACTTAGCAGCAAAAATAAGGATTTCTCACCTAATCACTAAATAAAGGTTCTTTATATATCCCTGTCATCTAAAATATGTTATTTTACTTTAAACAAAACATGTCAAACGTGACATTTGTGTTTTACAGAAATTAACACTTACTGGCACACAAAGACAAATCACAACTATGGACGTGAACCAATTATTATTATTATAGTAATTTATTAAAGTATAATTTTTTTATTCAATTTACAAATTAAACAAAAAAAAATTTCATTCGGAGTTATTCAATTGATAATTAGAAAATTCCACGCCATTTATGTATATAAAACAGTCAGCGGATTCAGAGACCTAGCATACGCTGACGGGCTCAAATTGCAAGACATCCAGAGCTTAATTTAGCCCACAAATACCAATGTCCTTAGTAACCCCATATAACTGATATGTCATCTCACACCCCTTAAAACTCAGTGCTGTACTAAGACACTTTAGAGGTAACATTGTGCCACTTCTATCCACCCATCAGGCAGAGGAGAAATGGCAAGACAACTTGGCAGCTCCTTACATTTTCAATTCCAGCCAGCTCCATACCAAACATATCACACATCATCCAAAATCTACTGTAACCTACTGTAAAACTAGCAAACAAAGTACGTAATGAAAAATGCCCAGGTCAATGTGGTGACAGCTTACCGACTCTTGTCGTATGATTGACTGGAAGCAGTGATATGTCCCACGATACAAAGGTCTGTCTACATTTTGAACTTGCAGTCTCACCTAAGAATGAGATACAAGAACATTACAACAAATTCACAAACAAACCATAGCTTTTACATAAAAACATGCACATTTCAAATAAACATACAAACGGTTTTGGAATGTTTCAAAAACAATGTTACATTGTTTTGCTAAATTTTAGGGAAGAAAGAGGTGTTGAGGAGTGCAGCTTTAAAGGAAAAAAGAGAGCAGTCAAGTGACAGTAAGTCAAAGTATAATCTGTGCTTCTATTTCTGTACTAAACAAAACAAGAACATGGGGTGATAGACAGAAGACCTCGGCCGTACTTACTAAGTCACCCTTCCGTGGAGAGGTTGTATCTCTCTCTCACTCACATCATCTACAACAAAGACACTTTTAAGACACATTGTCCCTCGCAACCCCAAAAAGGGCAATAAAACCTACAGAAGCTTGGCAATTGAAATAATTTTGGTTGTGTCATTCACACCTGTACAGTCAGGTTGGCGAAATCTACAATTGATTTTTAAAAACAGAGGGACTATTTCGTCATCGCTTAAAACATAAGTTCAAAAAGCACTCAAGCCTGTTCTGCCACAGATATTGCCTTAGCAGGCTGAAACAATATAGGCATCTGTAAGAGACCCAACTCAGTATTAAAAGCAGATTAACTGCTTTTATCTGATAGTATGATTATGATTTATATCAACCCTGCTATGGAGTGAGATTATTGATCATTATAATGTAAAATATATAGTGAAGAATCCAATTCTTGAATTACATTCTAGCTTCAATTGTTATGTGTGAAGATGTCGCACATCTTAGGCTGAACACTTCCTACTGCAGATATTGGAAACATGCAGGCTTAATGAAAGGAACTACAAAAAGGTTATAGAATTGTCAGGCAAGTCTAGGCCCTAAGCAAATATGTTATGGGTATTAAGTAGCAGTAGTAAGTAGAGAATGTTCACCTTGACCTTTCAACAAAAATATTAAACATAGATAAGCCTGGCTCACATAATATATACACAGGCTTTGTCTCACAGTGACTGATCATTAAAGGTACCGATGGAGTTTGTAAAAAAAAAAAAAAAAAAAAAAGAGGTATTTTTTGCAACCCCAGCATGGAAAGTTAGTGGTCGAGTGACATGAGGTCAACTTTGTTGACAATTTTACTGCCACTGCATTTAAAAGATATGACAGACAGTGAAAAAAATTGTATTCCTTGATACGCAATTAGGATCCCACGATCAAATTACTGTACAGCAGCCAGTGGTGTCACAGTCAGTTGTGTCACTGTGCTAGGCCTATCCTTTCCTGGCTTTACTTTGCAAGCATATTCCTCAGAATCTCATTTCTGGGAAATTGACCTGTATCCCCTCTGTAAACCAGAATCAGTTCTAGCCATCAGAAATTTTTCCACTTGTCTTGCAGTGTTACATTGTAAAATAAAAAAAACTTCTTTGGCTCAATCAACTAAATAAAATAAAAATAATCTACTCTGCTCTACTGGTATGTCCCAGACTTCATACATGTATTGTTGAAAAATTTGTAAAATTGGCCTTGAAAAATAATCAAACACATGTCACCATCACCTTGAATATACAAAGCTAGATGACAGGCTGTACCAGAGCATGCATTGGACCATTCTTTGGTTTATCACTGGGTACATTTATCATTATCAGCTGGGTACATTTGCGTCATCGGGATGCAAGCCATCTCCTAGTCGCTAAACATTAACAAGATTTACAGCATAATCCACAAAAGAGTCCACATAGTATATCAATTGCTCATCATAAGTAAATGAGTGAGTGAAATTCAGACAATAGATAACCAACCTTCACTGTATCAAATGGATGTCCTACTAGAACACCAGCAGCGCCTGTAGAAGAGACCAAAATATCAACAATACAATTCCACTCCCCCGACAGCTAGGCCTGACTATTCACACCAGGTAGTTCACCTCATGAATAACACTGCAGGGTGTTTCACATCCCAAAAAGGTGTTGCAGAATACAGTATGGGACAATAGCACATTTCTTCACCCTCTGCCTCCACACTGTGCCTCACTCACCATGACAACACACCCTCAGCCAACCACCAGTGGTTCTCAAACTGTACTGCAAGGGTGGCGCGGGAGATAATTTATTTAAATTTTATTTAATATGAAAATACATAGGAAACACAAAATCAAAACAACTTCTGTAAATAAGCATTTTTCAGGGGGAAACAAACAAAGCACGTACAGGATACAGCCCCACAGACAATCAAAATATAAGCTAGCACGATTTGTTTGAAGATTGGCAATAGAAATAGGCAAGAAAAGGCATTTGATTTAACATGAAAATAGATAGCAGTTCATTCATAGTTTTGCAAATGAATTATTCAACAAAATATAGTCTCATAAAATCAACCATAATGTTTTTTCATATATCAGGGCTGCCAACTTTTCCGAAAACCGTTGCGTGAGAGACAACTATAGTTGTGTGCCTGCAAGGCAAGTGTTATTGGAGCTTGGGTCTCGAGGTAGTCACCGCACGCAGCAGACATGTATTCGTTTCTGTACTTGAGGAAGCAGAAGAAACATGTACGCAAAAGCGTAAAGGACAATGGGAAATTGGGGATTAGGAGTTTGAGTGATTGGTCTGTTGTTGTTTTGTTATATGGAGAGAAAGTGTTAGTGGAGGAGACTTGGTGTAGCATTTTATTAAATTCCGCATACATTTGTTTATAGCCATAAGATAAGTTAGAGGCTGGTGGTTTATGGGCCCTGCACAGGATTTCCACATGGTTTCAATTAGGGATGAGCACGGTTATTCGAATATTCGATTACTCGAAATTATGTGGTTATTCGAATATAGCTGTAGTTATTTATATATATTTTTCAAAAGTTAATTAAAATATTATTCATTAGCGATTTTGATTATATACTGTTTATAATGTGTACACCAATGCCATTGAAATATGTAAAAAGTAGAGAGAAAAAGCACAATTTCAATGCATTCGATACATTTTCCGTTTTCAACACCAAGTAGTTCAAATTTGCAGGCAGCGCGACACCTGAAGGCACAAGAACGCTCTACGTTAGTGCGCTGGATCACTGATACAAACACATGCGCTTTATAGGGCCTACTCTCCGCGCAGAAACCAAAGAAAATCTGTCCAAATGTGTCAGAGTAAGAAATGTTCAGAAATTGGAAAAGGATATGTTTATTTAGTGAAGGCCACGGAAGCCCTTCAGGTTACATTACAAGTGGACTATAGCGAGAGAAAAAATTATAATTTTTTTTTATTTCGGTGAGTGGATTACCCGAAATATTCTTGATAAAATATTCGAATAGTGATATGGCCTAAAATGCCCATCCCTAGTTTCAATGAAAGAGCACCATACACACACCGTTTCAATTACTTCCAATCCTCACCCTAACCAATGTTTGTCATTTTTTATGAAGCAAAAAAAATAAATAAAAATAAAAGGCAGTTAATGTTTTTCATAGCATTGTTTGAAAAAAACCTTTGATTTCACTTTTATTTTCCATTATTAAACTGCCAACATTTTGCAACATCAGTGATTAGCATTCCTAGAAAGAGGACTGGATTACGATGAGGAACAAATCAGTGTTTGAGGGGGACCAAAAATGTTTGAGAACCACTGGTGTAACAAATTACAACTGCACTCTACCCTCTCCTTGACCTATGCTAAAATTAACACCACTCTGTTTGACTTGATCAAAGTAATCATTAAAAAAAATTGGTTATAGTTTAACAAGTTCCTGTGTCAATAGAGTGACTTATTGAAATGTAAGGATCCGTGTGCATTTTTTACTGATCCTGAGCATATGCTCTTTAAATGGGCAGATTTTTACATTACAATAATCGGGACAAAAATGTCATATACAGATGCTATAAAAAATACGATGTATCCATACAATCTCTCTATCGTTCTTAACAGGTCTAAATACTATTGGTATTTGCTTAATACATCATACACCACTCCCAGGTGAGTATGGTAGGCTACAAAAAAAATCCTGTTAATGTAGTAAAGTGAAGGCGATGTTGCAAAAAACCTAAATTGTATCATACTGTCTCGATTCCATGTATGCTTTAGGCTCCTGTACTTTAACTGTATTATGAATAGCCACCCTGTAGGAAATTAGGCCCCATCGTTTTAACTTGATCATTCGCAATCCTGTCTGAGCTGAGCAGTCTGAGACTGTAGTGTAGGGGCACGTGTCCATAGAGCCGATGGACCTAGCTGTAGCATTCCATAGCTGTTCTTGAAAAACAGTAAGCATTGCAAGTCAGTTATGCAAATTTAAATCGTAGTTTGTAAGCCAACTTACCTCCTATACATCCTGCAGCGAAATCCAATGCCATTCCCTAAATAAATGTAGATTTGCCAAGCTAAACTAGCCAGCCAGGCAACGTTGAACAATAAGCTAGTTTCTAAAAAAAAAAAAAGTTTAACTTTGACTTGATTCTAAAATCCTGGTTGGTGCATTGCTGGCAATCACAAATCCCGCCTTTGTTTTGTTTCCTGATGCTTGACTCCGCTATACTGCCCCTATCTAAATACCTCGTTTTCTCTTTACTAAGGTGGAGAGAGAGAATTTGAAGACTATGTCAGTTTGCTATCGTTAATATGCTTTGGCAAATGGGTGTTCAGTAGGCGAGCTGGCTGCTGCACTCAGTCTCCTTTCGACTACACGTCTAGCCAGTTACTCCGCTGGCAGTTTATTATTCCACCTCTTTCTATTTCTATCAACGGAAGTTCAGAGTAAATGGAACGTGTTAGCCCTTTTTAAGAAGCCCAATCCCATCACTGCTTAGAAGACAACTCCCCCGAATAAAAATTGGTCCGCCCCCTTTATTGGTTTGGAAGGCTGAGTGAGTTGACAGTATGTACAGTGTTGACAATTCATCAAATTAAGTTGAACCTTCAAATGTATTGTGAATCCCATTGAAATATTATGTATAATGTATGCATTTTACAGGATCACTGATTGGGAAATAGTTATTATATTGATCGCGTCTCCATTTCGGCATTATTACAGTAACGGACTTAAAGCTAGATTCATCCTATTCCCAGTTTAATGCAATAATTTCCCAAAAACGGTTATCTCCGTCAAGGTCGTCGATTACAAATAAACCCAAAACGCAGCAGCATTTACCAGCAATTTAACAGTGTCATGACTCCTTGTACTACTGCCTTTAGAAAGTATTTTAAGATTGTATTTAACCCTTTTAAAGCAAGACATGGATTAGCACTAGTTCTTAATCACACTAGTGTAGGCTGTGCCGCGTTGGTCCTTTAAAGCAATTTTCATATTAACTTTCCCTGATTATAGTCAGGTTCACACAACCTCTGGAGCCACCATAGGCATGGTCCCAAGTCGAGTTTGGATTAGCCCTATAAGCCTAGACAATACCAAAATATATATTTTTAGAACTTTTAAAACATGTTTTTTTCTTTATTTTGTTTATTTGTTATGTATGTTGTTTTATTTCTTCTTCATTGCCTGATATGTGTTACAACTTTTTGAGGTCTGAATTATTTTGATTAGGCTCTCATAAATAAACAGTTTTTTTGTATAAGTACAACTTTACTCCTGCCAAGAGACTATAGTTTTGGACAGATGTTGAAAGCACCAATGTTCGAAGTTCCTCTGCTCAACTTGCTTGCAGATGTTGTTGCACCACGAGTCATCAGTCACAGTGACACAGAAAAGTCTCATGCTAAAAGCCGGCTTGTTGGTTACGAAATTGATAGTGTTGAGGTTGGATTGTGGATAGCAAAGTTAGCATGTAGCAAGTACATTGTGTAGGTCGTTCATGGTCATTAAGTTTAGGGTACATAATTTATAGGACATATGCTACGTACATGAGCACCTAGTTGTCGGAATAACACACAGACATGATCGAAATATATTATTTGGTCCAAGCTATAAGACGTTTTAGACCTACTATTGGAGCTAAAGTTAGCTATTCGGTAGGCTAGCAGCAGCTGAGCTGGTGGCCAGTGTTTTGTATGAATGAACGCTAGGTGACATTGTCTCATAATCAAAAAGGTAAAAAATGCATTTGGCAGATTTTGCAGCGGGCTCTGTCGGAGGTAAATTGATTTAGTTTTATATTAATTAACTTTTATCTACTAACATGTTAAAAGGTCTGTTATAACAAGTCGAATTCAACAGTCGGGTTTTATGCTACTTTTGTGCTCATCATCAGTCACTCATCTCTTGACTTAAAAACGAATAAAGTTATAATAAAATAGTAAAAAATCAAATAGCGTCTGCATTAAATGTACTTACTGGATGACGATGCTCAACAGTCCTTTGGTTTTCAGGGGCTTTTGGTGTCGCTGTTGGTTATCCTTTGGATACAATAAAGGTATGGATAAAGGCAGGAAATGCCGTTAAAAAATCTGCTAGAGATCCCATCCCATACTTAATTTTACATGTTTGTCAATTTAGGTCAGGATACAAACCCAAAACCGGTTCAGAGGAGTATTGCATTGTATCCGGTCTACATTAAAGACAGAGGGGGTGAGTTGCCACATTGACATCGTTTTTAACTATATTAAATATATTTTAGACGTTATGACCTAAATAGGCTTGTATAGGGTAGTTGTCAAATTATTGTAGAAGGTTGGTGTTCTATGATCATTTGGTCACATTCCAGCCAACTTACAACTCAACAAAATACTTTGGGTAAACTATGAAATACTTCCCTTGAGTGAGCATTCTTGTTTACCCACTTAACTTTTAACTTTTCATTATTCCAGCAAAATTTAATAGTTTACTACTATGTATGTTTATTCCATAGGTGAATGGCTTCTACAAGGGCATGTCTATGCCTGTCACCACTGTCTCCATCAGCTCTTCAGTGGTGTTTGGAACATACAGGAATGTCCTCCAATGCCTGCGGCAGCTTCGACATGGGAGCCTTGATGCTCCACCTGCAAAGCTGGATATCTTCTTCTCAGGGTTGGCAGGAGGTGTTGCACAGGTAATTTTTTGTGAACATTGGCAAAACAAATGTCCAGTATGAAAAAGGAGAGATAGTACAATAAAATATCACAGCTGTGAATAAAGTTGCTATGGTGTACACAGATAATTCAGTTAGTGGTTATAAAGTGTAGCCATAGTGTGATTACAGTTACAGAAAACATTTTGTTTGAGCACGTGTTTAGCCATAACCTTCACCAGCAGCACACTGGTTTAGATAAAAAAAATTACATTGTTCCAAATAAATTATATCGTCCCAACAAGTACCATTTATGTCCTTTGAAAACAAACAACTTTCTTTCTGCTCCCCTCTCCCACACATGCCTTATTTAAACCAGGTATCAGTGATGTCTCCAGCTGACATCGTCAAGGTGCGCCTTCAGTGCCAAATGGTTCCATATAAAGGAGGTTCAGCGGAGGCTCCAAAGCCTAAATATCGTGGCCCACTCCACTGTTTGGTGACCATTGTGCGTGAAGAGGGTATTCTTGGACTTTACAAGGGTGCTCAGGCACTAGCACTGAGAGACGGACCCTCTTTCGCCACCTACTTCACTACCTATAACATAATCTGTGAACAGCTGTCACCGCCCGGGCAGACTCAGAGAGGTATATACAAAGTAGAACCACTCGTTGAATTGCAGGCTAGACACTCTGATAATGTATTACTTCAAGAAAAGCTGTTTATAATATAATCTATTTCTACCCTTGACCCTGAAAGAATGGAAGGTTGTTTTGCTGGCTGGGGGCCTGTCTGGAATGTGTGGCTGGTGCATTGGTACACCCATGGACGTAATCAAGGCGCGTCTACAGATGGACTGGATGGGCGAGAGGAAATACAGAGGCTTCTTCCATTGCATCACCGACAGTATTCGACACGAGGGACCCGCTGTCCTCTTCAAGGGCCTGGGTCTCAACTGCATCCGTGCCTTCCCTGTCAACATGTCAGTGTTTGCTATGTATGAGGTGGTGATTCGTCTACTACGACCTTCAACTTGACTAAATGACTACTGATCTTCATGCTGTGTATCTGGGCCATGTAGAATATGTCTTAAGGGTATATTTCCAAGCAGTCCAACTATCAAATCAACCTAAAACTATAGGGGACTGGGCCTTCTGTGGTTGTAATGGGAGGTTTGTGAGTAATTAGGTACATTTGTTAAGAATTCAACCAACTTTTTAGGTGCCTCAAATATAAATTAAGGGGTACTACTTTTAACAATTGTATTGAAGTGTGTGAACAAGAATCTCCTTATTGTAAATATATTTAAATTATAATATATATTTTTTGACTGAAACTAATTTATAATCTAATGTGAAGATTACACACCAGTAGGAATACATACTAGTTTTTGCTGTTTTAATTTTAAAAGAATGTTTTTATTTAATCTTATTTAAATATAAAAGTAGTTTCTAATGAAGGACATAATTAAGATTTTTGTAACACAATTTTACACCTTCATTTGTTTATTTATGGATGTGTCAAAAGCTTCCACTAGCACTTGTTTATGATTTGTCTTTGTACTGTAGGAATGCTACCCTTGGTACAGGGCTGTACATTCCCTCTCATTATCAGTAAGCTACAAGGTGTCCAAAACCGAACAACTGACTAAATTTTGAAGCCGAATGTGAAGTTATTTGGTCTTCTCTGACTTATTTATATTGTTATAGTTCACTTGAATTCTGCTTAAAGAATGGCTTGTTATGACTTGTCAATAAGTGTCCTACAATATAACAACAGACCAGTACTGTTTTATCATGTGAACATCAGTATGTTTTTCTACTTTTCCTTGCGAAAGCCTTTGGATAAGCCAAAAGGCTTTTTAATGGGGCTGTCATATCTATTGCATGCATTATCTTGTTTCACAAAACATGCAGTATCTCCATATAAAAAATAGATGCCCTTAACCAAATTATTATCATTTGTTAATACTTGCAATCTCATTTGGGATTAAATGGGTATTCTTGTGGCCTGCAAGGGCAAAGAGGAATGTTTTACATTTTGTGCACACAATTCAGCAGTGTTTTGAGTAAATGAAAACAAATACATTTTATTGAAGAACCTACTAGAGCAAATGAGCAATATATTGTTGATTTATTGTTTCATTTGAAAGCAACTAGCACATACCAAGATAAGCTTTGCTACAACTTTGCCCATGCATAGTGAATCTGACGATAAAGTCACATTAGACATTTCAAATACACATTAAACCGAATCCTACATACCACATGTACATGAACTCAAGTTATGATCTGCAATTCAACATTGTATTGGTCATGTCACTTTTTACACCAATTATTAAATGTTTAATCAATTTGTGTGTTCAAATGTATCAATGACATTCTAAGTTTGACATGGGTGTCTATATCCGGGGTTTGAATCAATTTACATTAAGCAAGAAATCGTATTTAATCAACTGAATTTAAAATTCAACCAACAGGAACTTGTAATGTCCTTGATTCACAGTTTGATTCTTCAATTGCAGTAATAGGTAGCTAGAAGTTGAAGTCCAGAGGCCTGGGGGTCATAAACTGTTTGACTGTCTCTTCTGTGACTTGTTTGCGTCTCTCCTGGTGAGCGGTGATCATTGGCTGCAGAGTCTCTATGAGAAGCTTCTTCAATTCTCCTGTTAATAGGGCTCCACTGGCATAGTCCTAGAAAGAAGCGTGAGAAGAGATAAGGAATGTAAAAAAGATGGTAAACTATTCCTCAAAGACTTCTGGTAAAACTAAGAAATGTATTTCAAATAAATGCACTCATTTGAAAGTAATACCACAAAAAACTGATAAAATTATTTACATACAGTGACAATATTAAAAGCAAATAAATAATCTTGCCAACACTGGAAGTGAGTCCTTAAAATATTTTGTATATGCCGATATGGAGTCAGACAGCCTTGACATGCAGACAATTCCAGTCTGGAGGCTTTGATTACAAAGCCCTATCATCATGAGCTTTTAATAAAGTCTGTCATTGCATTTAGTGCTTTATCAAGGCACCTACGGCTTTGCTGTTGTTTTTATGGTCATAGAATAAGTGCTGGAGGCTAGGGCTATTATACTTCTTGCTTTAAAAGGAACTAAAGTGCAATTAAATCTAATCGCTAAAGTAGGCCGGTCGAACAATGCCAGAACAGGAGCTGTGTTCCTGTTTTTTATGATCCCTAGCCACTTTGCTGCTGCATTCTTTGACATGTCTGTACAGGTTTTTTAGGACAGCGCCAAGTGTTGTTTGCTCTGAGCTATGAATGGCTTTAGCCTCTATCTTGACTCCCAACACATACAGAAACATTTTGGTTTTGTTCCATTGTCCATCTACGTACCGTTCTTTTGACAACAGTCAGTACACTGTCTCTATGTTTATTACCAGTCCCCTCTCTCTCTCTATAGGTTTGACTTTCTGCTGACCTGATCTGGTCGTTTTCACAGCTACCCTCTCGGTAACCTCATTCCTCTGTCATTGCTTTGATAATGTGCTGCCTTTCCTTGTCCCCTGTTCCCTGTTTCTCTCTCACCTGTCGAATTTTCTCCAGCTGTTCGTCATCCTCCAAGAAGAAGGTCAGGTACATGTAGGACACGTCTACCTCTGGGTTTCCACCATGTTGTCTGTGTTCCTCAATGGTGTCTTTCCCTCCAGAGAATGCATGCTTATTCACCTACAGGAACAAGACAAACGTAACATATTTTACGACAGGAATAACTGTTGATATTCTTTAGTCATTTTTCTTTGCTCATGCTCTAAATGGAATCCTAGCAGTGTTACCTTATTTTTTATCTGCTTTGGTGTGTCAGTGAGAAATATGGAGGAGTTAGCATCGCTAGCGCTCATCTTGGTCTGGGCCCCCTGCAGCGCCGGGAAAAAGGTTGAGTGCAGTAGGGCTGGCTTTGGGTAACCAATCCTGGGGGCTACGTCTCGCGTCATTCTGAAGTAGGGGTCCTGGGGTAGACAGAATTAGTTAACTGTTCTTATACCATGAAATGTATCTAAATCTGATTAAATGTTTAATAACTACATTTTAGCACTTTTTAGTATGTCCTGACCTGGTCTATGGCACATGGGATGAGACACTGCACATCCCTCCTGCCCTTGAAGATATGAGGGAAGGAGCTGCTGAAGGACGGAGCAGCCTGAATGGCTGGAAAGCTAATCTTTCCTGCATTGAGTATCGAGCAATATCATAATGATGCAAACTGTATTTAACGTTTTAATCTTGAGCACTTAATTATATGAGCTATCAATCATATATATGTAACTTTAATTGATTAACTTTATCAATTCATCAAAGAATAATTGATTGTCACCAGTCAACTGGAGGGCCATTTTATGAGTGAAATTCCTCACAATTAATATACACTGTATTTCTACAGTTGAACAGTCAGTGACATATACTCTATGTCGATACAGTCCTTAGCTAGCTCATACATTCAGTTCTAATCATTTTATTTTTTTACTGCATATCACTGTTTTAATGCTGTGCCAAAACAACACTGTTTTACTAAGCCTGTTGCTTACCAATGCAGTCACTGTCTCCAAAGCCAAAGATGCCTTTGACTTGGTTGAAAGTCACATGCTTCTGGACCTTTACAACATTCCTGTAGAAATCAGGTGATGCCCTGAAAAACAAGGCAAATAGGTAAGACCAACACACATATCAGTTGTATACTGTAGGTATGCTGAGGAACAAGAAATGTAGAAAATTATAAGCTAGCAAAAGGAAATTTAAGACAGATAAAATCGTGATCCAGTGGAGGTGAAATATAGTACAATCAAGTGGTGGTCTACTCCAGGTAGGGAATGAGTCTTTACCCCAAGTGAAGGAGTTCAAGTATCTCAGGGTCTTGTTCTCGAGTGAGGGAAAAATGGAGCGAGAGATGGGCCAGAGAATCGGAGCAGCGGGAGCGGTATTGCAGTCGCTTTATCGCACCGTTGTGACGAAGAGAGGGCTGAGCCAGAAGGCAAAGCTCTCAATCTACCGGTCTATCTTCGTTCCTACTCTCACCTATGGTCATGAAGGGTGGGTCATGACCGAAAGAACGAGATCGCGGATGCAAGCGGCGGAAATGAGTTTCCTCCGGAGGGTGGCTG
>JAVQIZ010067449.1:0-22390 GCA_036023535.2 Galaxias brevipinnis
AGGTTAATTGGTGACTCTAAATTGCCCGTAGGTGTGAATGTGAGTGTGAGTTGTTGTCTGTCCCTATGTGTCAGCCCTGTGATAGACTGGCGACCTGTCCAGTGTGTACCCCGCCTCTCGCCCTGTCGGCTGGGATAGACTCCAGCCCCCCCGTGACCCTGCAAAGGATAAGCTAATAGATGGATGGATGGAAAAAACGGTGTCTGTCCCCCTACCTGTCAGCAGCTCTTGATCCAGGAGTCGCACCTGCTGCTGGAAGGTCTGCTCCTGAACACGGCAGAGGGAGCGCTTCATCTTCTCCCTCCGGGTCACCATGTAGGTCAGGTTACGCACCTGTCGGGGACCAAAGAGGCACGGTGACATCAACACTCAAGTATTTATATTAAACATGTCATAGTTAGTTCAATCAGCAGGAAGGGGAGAGGAAATGAGCGCTCCGCTCAGGAGGCAGCAGTATGGAGAAGGATGACCCTATGAGTTTAATAGGAGATGTCAATGATATATATGTAATACTACTAGACTGATAGGAGAAAAATCATTGATACCTGAAGCTTGTGTTTGCTTTCATTTCTTACTATTATCATTCAATTAGACATTTTTCACATATCATTCATGATAAATAATTCTGCCATTAGAAAGAACTTCTATGAATGTATTCTGAGAAAATGATCTCTTAACTAACTTCTTTTGTGTTTCTGACATTGTGTGTTAAAGCATAAAGGTGTGAAGGTGTAGAAAGCTATGCTGCTTGCATCACTCTGGTCTAAGTCAAAACATTATTTTGCACATATTCTCGGTTCATGAAAATAAGTTGTTTTTTTCTGTCTCTAAATTCAAGATTGAACAACACTTCAAGAAGTAAATTACAAGATCAAAATAGAGCAATGTAACCAGACTGAAATAATATGTAACCTCACATGTATAACCAGTTAGTTAAATTATTGTCTTTTAAAGGTGAAACTGTTACCAGACACAATTAGAACCTTTTTCTAAATTCTATTTTGAACATTCTATTTTCTACTATTCTATGCTGGCACTCTCGCTAGGCCTGGTCAGCGTCTGGTCAGGACGGGCTTGGCCTAGATAAGGCCATGCAGGTCTAAGGTCCACCTAAACACCGGTCTCGGGGTCACCAAAACATGCCCTGTAATCCATTCTATCAGACAAACACTGGCTGAGTCATTTGCAACGCTGTCGGCCTTTATTGACGTATATGTGTTGTCTCACATCTTGTTTATCTCTCGAGGACCTAATGAACTCAGTGAGGTGGTTATCCTCCTCTGAGCTGACCCCTGGCATCCCCCACCTCAGTGATAGCGGCAGCGGCAGCCAGCACCCAGTCTTTGCTGCTCCCTCTCTGCCTGTGGACACGCACCAGCGGGGGACCTACCCTCTCCAGGTCCTGTCGGAGGTGCGTGAACAGCTCGAGGCGTCGAAGCAACACTTCCTGCTCCCGACGTGCTAGACTCTCCTCCTCGTCTTTCTTGGGCGTGAGCAGAGGCTGGTTGAAGTTGGCCTTGCGCTTCACCTTCCAGTACTGGTAGACAAAGTCCACCGTGTCCTGGGACAGCTTGAGATGGCTGGCCACCTCGTCGGCATCCACAAACTGGTAGAAATCCTCCTCCAGTGCTTGGAGCTTCAGCTTGCGCTGGTTCACCCTCTTCTCCTGCTGTTGGCGGCTGCTCAACACGGGCTGGCTGGAGGCTCTGGCTGGAGTGGTGACGGAGGAGGACTTGCATGCAGGCTCCCTTACTCTCCCCCTGCGCTTTCCCTTCTTGTCTCTGGGCCCATGGTCCCTCTCCTGCTTCTGCTCCTCCGCTCCTGTGGGGTCGTCCCTGGATTCATCCCCCTCCAGCCCAGAGTGTTTGGGGCAGTAGGACTTGAACTTGACCTCGTCCGCCTCTGTGAGGACAGTGTTCATTTCAAGGCCGCAATGGAGGCCACATGTTACGTGAAAGGCAGTGCGGCAGTTTTTAGCTGAGCACTGGGGAAAAAAAAAAAAAAAATTTTTATTTTTTTATTTTATAACAATATAATGAACCACTCAATAAGTAGCTCTTTCACAACTCCAAAGTGTGTCCCTGGCCTGCTATCTTAATTTGCATGTTGGAGATGATGAAAAGACATCTATGTCAATGTGTGAGTGAGTTTTGAAGGGCTCTTACCTGTATGCAGGCTCCGCTCTTCTCCTTGCAAAGGCAGCAGATGAGGGACCACCTGTTACTGGGAATCTGGGACACGTTGGTGATGGGCTCCATCTTCTCTGGGTTCCTGATGCTCACCTGGAGAGGAAACCAGCTGTCACTCATACAAACAATTATAAAACAATTATCGTGGATTAACTCATGTTGGTGCGTAGCCACAGGCTGTGTGTGTGTGTGTGTGTGTGTGTGTGTTGCTTACCTCAGGGATCCACAAGGCACAGCTGACATGGACCCACTTGGTGCCACTTCTGGTCGGCTTCATGGCTCCGCCCTTCTTTGGGCACAGTTGACAGGTAGGCAAGATGCCCAAGGCACAGATGCGGCACAGCCAGCTTCCCTCGGGCACTTTCTGGATGCCATAACACGCCTGACCAGAGTAACAAAAATACATAAGCATATCACATGAAACAAAAAACAACGTTGGTATTTAATAATCATGAAATTAAAACCTAGAGTTCAATATACATGCACTTGTGTAGAAGTCTAAAGGGAATTTACATTTTAAATATTTAATTAAATATTTCTTATGCAAGAAAGATAACTAAGACACCAATGAATAAAATATTTATGCAGAAGGTGAAATATTGAGTTTCTTAAATGTGAAACAAAAATTAAAATAGCGACACCACAGTAGAGAGCCATTTAGTAACAAATGAATCAGCCAGCTGACCTGGTGCACACAGATGTTGCACTTGTCACAGAAGACCATCTCGTTGTTATCCTCTCCGTCGGGCGACTGGCAGACGTCACACACCACATCCTCATCATACTCGATCCCAAGCCCCTCCTCCGTCTCCACGGCGTGGCTAATGCCATCATGGCAACGCCGCTCAAACTCCTCCATGACCATCTCCATGGTGATCTCATCCAGCGACGGCAGGCCTAAAAACACACACACCACGCAAAGAGTTCAGGTTACAAAACATATCCTGAAGTGGTTGAGAAGAATGCAAGGTCAGAGTGAGGGAAGCCATCCAAGTGCTACTGTAGAGTTACTGCTATTCAGGGACCTCAAAAGTCAAGAATTTGTTTTGATTTGGCGAGTCTCATTTAAAATAAGCAACAAGAAAAAGTATTTTATGTGTTTGGTATTGAGTTCACATAATATTTGAATGAGATGCCTATTTTACAAGGTCATTTTACTAACAAGTAGTAATCTGTCATGGCATAAGAGACATAAACAGAACATAAAGGCTAACAGGACTGCGATAACGTCTTGTCCTTTTCTAGCTGTGCACCATTTTAAAGGCCGGTTATGATGGAAAACATATCAATCAAAACCACCGAAACCAAATAAAGAAAAGATCAAACTACAAATAACCAAAGAATAAACGAGACAGTGGCGTTCTCACCCAGTTCAGTGAACTCCTCGTTGATCAGCTCAAGCCAGGACATGTCCTGTTCGTTCAGGTCGTAACGACACATCCCTTCGGCCAGCGTACGGATGTCGACATAGCCTAACGCCTCCGAGCCGGACGTCCTGATCAGCTTCTTGGGTTTAGTGAACATGATCTCCTTCCCCTTCTCCAACATCACACTGTGGAATATAACCAACAAGACAACAACGTTGTTTTAGAAAACAGAATCTCTCCTTTACGTTGTTTAACAACGATTTGGAACATAACCAACACAGCAATGTTGCTTGAGAAAGCAGAAGCTCTCTTTCCCTTTTAAAACAGAACACTGCGGAAAAGAAGCAACGTTGTTTTAGAAAACAGAATCTCCTTCCCTTTCCCCGCCATCACACTGTGAAACACTACCAACACAACAACGCTGTTTTAGTAAACAGAATCTCCACTCCCCTTTTCCTGTCAACACAGTTTCAAGTAGAACCAGCATGGCCATGTTGTTTTCAAACTGAAAATTGCATATTAAACACTGTATATGAAGGTGATATGCCTGAGGAAGGTCATATCAGGCCACCTTAGATAATAGCAAGGTACAGAAAGCAACCATCACTCTCTCTCTTTCCTCTCAATATCTATGTTAACGTCCTCAATTTCTCGTGACATAATGTTCTCAAAATGAAATCAAAAGCATTTCAGAAGGATGTAGCCTTAGTAAGCGATCGTTGCTATCAGGGGGCTCTTCAAACCACAAACCAAACAGCGAGCATTCAGAGAGAGAGAGGCCCTGTGAGTTTCAGCAGAGGCTGCTTCAGAGCTAGCCTTGTATTGTTACATCTGCTTGTCCCCTGCTTTCCCCACAGGTGACTGACAGGCTGTGGGAGGGTGGTCAGAGAGATGTGGAGTGCACCCGGGTGGGCTGTGTCTTCACCATGATGGTCTCTCTCTCTCTCTCATCCATGTCAAACACCACTGACTTTACACAATTGGCAAACCTCATTCTTTAAGATTAGATTATGTTTTTTATTTTAATTTTATTTTGGCTTAAAAATGTAATTCTTTAAAGAAGACTAATCGTGTATGGTTTCCCTTTTGGTACAGTGAGTCTGGGCTATGACAAAATGGGGTCTCGTCCGTAGCTTACCGGGCAACAGGCTGAGGGATGGACTGTGGGCTGACAGGGACCTGCACTCCTTTCTCCCACTCCTGTCTCCAGGGGTCCGCTAAGACGTAGTAGTCATCCTGGCTCAGCTGGTACGAGTCATGCACCTTCATGGCGGTGATCAAGTCTGTCCTAAAGACCTGTAACGTGAGAGGTGAGGGAGGTTGAGTACAATTCAGCTCCTACAAAGGGTAATTCCCGTTTCATGTAACTACCTGTAGCTACAATTTACTTAGGGTTAGCTAAAAGATAAACCAGAAGTTAAAGATGCCATGCAGAATTATGGAAAGTGAGAAGGAAAACACATATTTTGTGCATGTTCTCTTTTTGGCAGGTTATTGATTTTGGGAGCAACATGGAACTTACCTCAGAGGGCTTCTTTCCTTTACCTCGGCGAGTTTGTGTCTTTGAGCGCTCGGACCAACACGTAGAATTACCTTGGAAAAAAAAAAACATTTTAAATCAAAACAATGGCATGAGCAGCAATTTCTATATCAAATATCGCTTTACGCAATATGACCTTGTTATGCTAGTCTATCGTTTCGTTCTAAGTCACATACCTTTGGCCTGTCCTGGAAACATTAACTTAATTGAACTGTCTTTCTGGCTGACCTGAGAGAATATCTTTAAATGTCCATTTGCGGCTCCTGCCACTACTCTGTTTGTCTCTGCTTCTTAGACTGCACGCTTCTTTGTGCTGAGTCTTATGTTTCCACCTAGTCTTCCCTGAACATAATGTTAATTCATTCAAAACCATTGTTATAGCTTCTTGTTTAACAAATTTTTTTTCAACATGGTGAAACAAAAAAAAATCGACTAACGATTTTATTTTTTAAATGGTCTGACTTTAATTTCATTGGAGCCTTCTACTTTAAGTCTAACGTTTGATTAAATCAGACTGTATTGCTGTAAAAACTGATGAAATGTTACTGGGTATTGCTTTCAAGCAGGATTCCTTACTTCCATTGTCAGAGTCTTCACTACTGCTAGGCGGGTGCAGTCTCTTCATTGTCCCTTGAGTGTGCTGTGATGTAGTTGTTACGTATTAGTCTAAAAAAATAAACGTTAGTGTGTAAAACAAACTTGCCATACTTTGTATGCAATATCGGCAAGTCAAAGCAATGAAGACCTGTAGACAAATGTATCTCTGAGAGTAAAGAATGTTAGAAGACACTAGCCTAAAACAACGTTACAATGTAATGGACGAAATCAGGATCAGGAAGTCGCCTTTGCTGTCTGTGTACGCTTGTTTATATCCACCCTGACTTACAGAGATTTTCTTACATTTAGCTACATAGATCACACCACATATCCGTGCATGATATGCAACCAATCCCAACACCTTAACCGCCGTGTTTTCCTCAAGGACGAGATCTTATGGAAAACGCGACCTCGAAAATCAGTTCTAGAAAAACAATGGGGTGACACGTGCACGGTCATAGGAGAAACAAAACGCGTCACGATGACATCACAAGAGCAAGCAATTTCTGCTAGCTAGCTAGCTAACACAAGCCCTGTGTCAAACTGCAATACCGAGGTCCGTACAGTATCTTTATCGTGAGAGTTCACTGGACCGCCACTGTGTCGAAACATTAACTAGCATAACTCTAGTGGCCATTGATTAACTACGTATCGAGAAAATATGTGATAGTAGTAAGCTAGTGCAGGGTCGGCACATGTGCACAACAAATACACCGATCCAGGCTATCCTATCAAAACAGCTAGCCATTTAGCTAAATGATGGCTAACTTACTGATTGTAACCTGGAGTGGCAAATGTCAACACCAGAAAATAGACAACCACTAGTGGCAATGTGTTCACAATTGACTATGCTGACAATAATTTTAGTCTGTATCCCCTATTATTTTAGTGTAAGAGTTTAATTTTAGCTTAGCTAAAGTTAGCTCACTAGGCCAAATGCATCGCTGCCTGCACCACTGTCACTGACGGAGCTGAATCTTTGGCGCCATTTTAAATTACGATGCAGCCTTATTCTAGCGGACAACGAATTCAAAACATGTTCGGCATAGATTTCCTCATATGAGCATAAACAAAACTATGTACAAGTATATAATCTGTTAAAATGAAGTTGGACAGTACATACAGGACAAGTCAAGTTGACGGAAGGTGGTTTTTGATGCAGAATTTGTACAGCCTTGAGATCCCTCCGACCTGCTTACCACATACACAAGCTGACGTCTGTTCGGTATTCAACTCGCAGTAATTACCTTTAGCCACTAGAGTGCACAATGCCCCACGTTGACAAAAAATTACACTACTTTCTCGAACTGCATTCAGAATGGTGCAATCTTTGCATTACCCAGGTGGGTGGTACACATTGGCGACCAAACTGAGTCGTCGTCGTCCGTCCGTCCGTCCCCCCACACACACACTTGTTTCGGTTTCTAGAAAAGCGCTATATCAAATGCAATAAATTATTATTACCATATGCTTGTATCTGTTCACCTAATATTAAGCTACAAATAACTGGGCATTTAACGTTTTCAACTGATACTGCATGCAATGCAACAGTCCACTCCTTTTGGCATGCCAGTTACACCAATATAGCTACAGGTCTAGTTGACTTTTTACACTAAATGTGTTCTATAAGCAGACATTTTAAGATGAAATAAGACATGAGATTGGACATTTTTTAAATCCACTTGCAGTGATAAGTGATTTTATTTCATATTGTTATTTACCTGACTATTTGCAAAAATATTTTGTTAAATATTAGAACAGAGAGTGTTGTGTGGTGTCAGATCATGGCACAAAGCAACAAGAATGCTAAAAAAAGACAGCTTTATTAATTCTTAACTTAATAACTGCAGCAATTCTATTGACTGTGACTGAACTCCTATTTTCAATGGTGACAAACCAATCAATAAACACAGGTCATTCTAGATAACCATTCTAAAATAATAGCATTAACAGAGTTAGTCAGTTTGAGCAAGTCAAGCACAAAAAGTATTACAAAACAAAATGTATAACGTCACAAAGCAATAGGGCAACAAAAAAAATATCAATGTCTGTTGGGAACTACGGAGTCTCGTGAGGAGAGGCTCAGACCTACCAATACCCATAATGTGAGACTAAAATAACATCCATCAATCATGCATACATTTCCTAACAAGGAGATTTCAACAGTATAAACAACACAAGGGCAGGTTTAAAACATTTTTACTTTGACGCAAGAGTCTTCCCCAGCCATTTAAAAAACACAGGTCACAATAAAACACCAGTCATTACTTATTTGATGGCAAGGATGGCGTCGTAAGATTTCCCTGTTCGACATACTTGGATGTTCTGGAATCCTGCTGCAGAGAGCATGTTAGAGTACTTGGAAGGCGGATGCTCCCGCCCCTCGGTCTGAACCAACATGTTGAGAGAAAACACTTGGGCCATGACGGGACCACGCCTGTTCTCAAACAACAGGGCCTCCACTAGAAGAACACCGCCACCTACAGGGGAAGTGTTAAATAATATTATCTTTGGACTAGAAAGAAACTCAAATTTACATAACACTTAAAAAAATAGAAAATGTACAGCTTGATAATTACAATTTATGATAGTACACACACACACAGATATAAATGTATGTGTATAGATATTTTATTAAATGTTTTATTATAATCTTTTTCTTTAATAAAACAACTTAAAATACCATAAATGCACACATATCTGTTAATTTAAATCAAACCCCTAACCCAGGGGGTGTCAGGGCTATATGCATTAGTAATCCAGCTTCACCAGACACTACTGCTGTATGCAGACACCACATACCTGGTTTACAAAAAGAATGAATCTTCTTCAACAGCTTCAGGCACTTCTCCTCCTTCCAGTCATGAATGATCCTTGCCAGAATGTACAAATCAACAGATGGGATGTCCCCATCAAAGAAATCCCCTGCATACAAATCATATTCCATGTAAGACATTAGATAACGTGTTGGCTAAGCCCCTGTCTAAAGGCTGCCCTCATACAAACACAAATAAATCCATAATAACGCAGAACTCAAAACACCCAGGCAACACAACACAAAACATACTAAAAGCAAATACACACCTCCTCCACAAATTTGAGCACAGACTCAAGTGTTCCTCTGCCGTATTCCTGAAGTGGCACTCAGCTACCAGTCTGTGTGACCCAGGCCTCCCCTGAGTGCCGTTCCAAGAAGATGGCGGAGGAACACCAGACCCCATGCTATGCGATGCATGCCAGAACGTTAAGAGAACCGCTCACCGCTTTGATAGACAATGTTCTCCTCGTTTTGTTCAGAAAAGTTCTTCTGGGCTGTTTCAATCACTTTAGGAATGTCAAACACTATGACTGAAGACGAAGGATAAACCTTGACTAATTCAGAGGCCAGGGCACCAGAACAACCTGAAACAGACAACATCAAAGTCAAAGTGTGGCTGTTTGAGCTTGCACTTCCAGCTCACATATGTTATAAAAAAAATCTTTGTTTCTGCATGTACAGTAAGTAAAGTAAAATATGTTATCTTTGTCAAGTAGTTGTAATGATGAGACACATACCCCCCAGATCTACCACTGTTTTAAAGTCTGAGAGGTTGAACGCTGTCACAATGTCGTGTCCATCAATGGACCACGTTGAGTTCATTAAACCCATAAACTTCAACATCTCCTCCTCTGATCTGGAACAACATAGGACAATCAGGTGTAAGTACAATATACAAGTTTCTTTTATTTTTGGACATTAGGTTTGCATTTGAAAAGAGGAAATAGTTTTTTTTTAAAGTGTGGCTGTTTGGGCTGTTTTAAAATGTAAAACCTATAAATCGTCTGGAAGATGTCGTCAGATGAGAGTCCAAAGGTTTTCTCATTTTGGTTCTTCCCTTCCCTAGCAAAATGACACATTGATAATAGTGTGGTTACTAACTTTACATATAGAAATCCTAATAAATAAATATGTGCTAATTTATTCAAGTTATTTATTCAAGATGATGTACCATTCTAATATTTAGAAGTTGAATGCTGTTAAGGGACATACCAAATCGTTTTAACATATATTTACAGTAAATACATTTCTGGGCAGTAATTAGGTTGCTTTGCACAAATGTTTTGCCGAAGTCAATTCATTGCATATCCTAACTAACCTGACAGCATCTGCCATGTTGTTCCACAATGGGTAGATGGTCTGGGACTGGTAGATTATCATGTCGTGAAGAGACTTAACGCTGCCTTTGGCAAGGTAGAGGTTGGCTACGTCGGTGCTACTGTACAAAGCTGTTAATTAATATCTAAATTAGTCTATTAACCATCAAATTGTTTACAAGCATGGACAGGCTACCACACAAACAAAAAATGAAGATGCTCCAAACATGGACAAGGTTATAAAATCAGAGGACGCAAAGAGTGAGGAAAAATGTAAAAGATCAAAATATTTGTTATATTTCTAATTAAGAACGTTTACTACTGGGGATATATATTGACATGTCGGTGGATTTTGAAATCACACTGGCCTGTAATTAAGTTTCTCGCCACTATTTTAACAACTTACCATTAAAGCTACATAATGTACTTTAAATTTATATGTTTGGGGGAGCTTACCTGTCCCTTCGACTGTCTCCACCTCCAGTATCTCTATTCCCACAAGCACATCCATCAGCCTCTCCATACCGTCCTCACTGGCACCCAACTCCTTAGCAACATGCTCGGCGCTGAGCGGCTTCTGGGCTTCCAACAAGAGGTCAAACACTCCCAGCTCACAGGCCGAAAAAATTACCTTTAAAAATGTTGATGGAAAAGTCAGCCGCAAACAAAGAGCCATGAGACGCTCACATTTTTGTAACTGACATGCAAAAAACTAAAGGAATAATGTTTAAAGAAAAATGATTTGGTGGATTTTAACGATATTGACGTATGGGAAGATTTCTATAAAAATTGTGGGGTTATAAATTTGGCAACTAAAACCTTAGAAACTCTGAAGCCGTTGAAATATTCTAGAAGTTTGAAAGGATAGTCCAGTTCACTCTGAGAGAGATGTTCTGCCATGACATCAACTGTGTATCAGGGGATTAAGAACAGTGAAACATCAAAAAGCGAAATTGAAGGTCGTATGAAAATGTAGGCTATATTATCTTTTCAGTGAATGCCGTGCTATAAACAAAAAACATATATTTTAAGGATTCAAAGCATATGAGTGAAGGCCTGTCGACTCACCCGATTTGATGCTGTCACTCTTTGGAAACCTTAAGATCCTTCAGTCCCACTCGACTGTTTCGGACTTATTATGTAAAGCAAGCAAGATGTCGGGGTTCCCGCGTTGATGCCAATCTGAAATAGAATATCCTTACATAATGGAGTAGTTAATCCTGCTGGGACACCTACTTCCTTTAAAATATTTTGGATGAGAGACCGAATCATGATCGGCCAGCTAGCTCTGCGCGCTATTTGATGAAAAAATTACACACATCTGCTACAATGGCATGTAACATAAATATGTAGTTGTCTAGTTGGCCTGCGCCATAATAAAGGCGCTGTCGCGCCAACACAATATTTGGTTAGTTTATTGCAGCGTCATGATCAAATCAAAAATATAAACCAAAATCTGCTTTTACCGAAGATGGTGCAAAAAAGTTATTTACATATTTATTGGAATTCTCAATGTATATGAATTGTTCACAGGTACCTCCCCAATAATAGGGTCACGTTTTTTTTTATATTAATTTGATGCCTAGGTACAAACGCAGAAGGGAATGCATGTCACTGTGGCAAGTATAAAAGTAAGAACATCATATATGTTGAAACGGCACACAGTATTTCTATCCACTGTCAATAGTACGTAAGTTTAAGTTGGCTGCACACAGAGCCAAAATTAGAATCCATCAAAAAATGTAAATCGAATAAAATAATTTCTTAATTGGATACATGTAGTCTGGAAGTGATTCATATTTGCACATGCAGAGGAGCCAATATATGTGTATTGTAGAACAATACATTAAGTCTATATTTGTTCAGCAATTGTATTTTGCCATGTGTACATATATTTAAGTTTTATGTGATTATTTTATGAAAAATTGTTTACAAAGAAGTAACCAAATCAGTTTATTATGCATGAACAAATCCCTTGCTGTTTCTTGCACGCAGACACACATACACACATACACACCCAACATTTAAATACATGACATGGCGGGAATTCGGCATAGCTCACAATTGTTGCACATGCTTTAATAAAATGACAGATTTATTTACAGGATAAGCAACCTTTCTCCCAAATTTGAAACATGTCCCAAACCATCCCATCTCGCAGCACTTTAAATGTCTCTTTCAGAATTCACCAACGTTAAAAAGACCATCGGCAAAGAAACAAAACAAAATCATAATAAACAAAAACCATGAGGGTTTTGGCCAATACAACACAGCAATATACGGAGTTCATTGACTACATAAATATGGCAGTAACACTGAGTATTTCGTACAGTATATTTACAAGGAAGGTTGTGACGTGGGGGGAGTATTAACGTCTGTGTGTGAACTGATGAAAGCATGCCTTTTTTTAGTCTTAAAGACCTAGCCTAGCAAACACTATGGAGGAGGAATAGTTCTCCAACCGCAATCTCTTTCTATAGACTGGTCAGGATTTAAGTTGTATAAAACAAACAAAATAAGGCACAATTAATACTTTGACCATTTTAGGGGAACTGTACAGACTTGCAGCTGGCTTGAGAGGCGTGTAAACAGTCGATTGATTAGAAACTGTCCTTTGAGCTTCCCTTTGTAATCCCAATCAACAATTAAGTCTGAAGTGATTCAAAATGGGTGTTTTTCTATTTTATGGCAAAGACTTCTATCAACCATTTCCCTCCCTCTACACTACCCCACATATACAATCACATGGTGACAAACAAAGTAACTAGTAGTGTTTACACTACAGAACAGGAACCAGAAAATTGCAACCCCTTTCCAACTGCCTTTTGCTAGGTCACTGCTCTAATCTTTCAAAAAGGGGAAAGTGAACTTTTTACACTTCTGAACAAAAAATACCAAAAAAAACAATAAACACATATCAATTGATTGATTTTTAAGCTTTTGAAAGCTAAAGCATTTCAGTTGTGAAGTGAAAGGGATCTGACTCAACAAAATAAGTGAAGAAAAAAACAACAACATAGAAACCTGTATCCCATCTCACTCGTTGACATCTCTGAGAACTGTTCCCAACAGACCATCCGACCATCCTACACCCAGCACTCGGTGGCAACCACAACGCTCGTTTCACATACGAAAGAACGAGACATTCCCAGGAAAGTTGAGTAAAATGTTTTGTCTTTCTTTTTCCTTTTTTACAAATATTTTAATAGCACAAAACCCTGACAAGTTTTTGTCATTAAAATCCCCCATAAACAGTTTGTCCTAATCTTATGTCTGTTGGTGGTAATCAACAAGATGGAGCGGGAGGTTCAAGGCGCCAGTCCAGTCCCCCCTGGAACAGCTCCAGCGCTGGGCAGACAAAGAAACAGGTGAAGTAGAACAACCATGTGCAGAGGAAGGTGGGGGTGGGGTGGGGTGGGGCGGGGAAGGTGTGTGTGTGTGGGGGTGGGGTGGGGGGCAACGAGCTCTGGGAAACGACAGACTAGACGTTCGCAGCTGTATGGGTCCTGGCTTTGGTCACGTTGATGGAACGGCTCAGTCATGTTTCAGATGGTCTTTGACGTCTTCTTCATCGGTGTACTCCGACGGCTCATCGCCAGGCTTCAGCAACCGACCCACATAGTCATATTTATCTGTTAAGAATGAATCAGACCGACACGATTAGCCATGCAATACAATCAATGTAAGAGGAAAGGTGCTTTATCAACAAAACTATCTAAGCTTTGCTTAGATAATAAAGCTGGTATCTCCTTTGACTGTTTGTGACTGTTTGTTTTAACTTGACGTGACCTTGAATAGCCATTCTATGGTTAAAGTATAACCATGGACAATAACCTAAAAAAAATCCACTCTGCCAATTGGAACTTAGGGTTGAGCTTGAAACCGGTTCAAAGAATAGTTTGTTTATCTTGTTTCCCCATACAACATGCTAATTAAAAATGGGTCAGTCATCTTGAGTTCACCTGTATAAAACTGTGTTTCTGGGCTCTGTATGTCAATTCAACATCTCTGAGAGTAAATGAGTAAGGCAAGGTAGACCCTCCCATTACCATGCATACCTTTCCCCTCAGGTCATTTGACACTGACAAATAAATGCACTTAAATATTAATTAATTCTATCTATGTATTAAGGAGACTACAATACTAAGATAATGGATAGACAGAGCTACATAATTATAACAATAACCAAGCTGTACATGAATAATAAATAGACCTTTTTAACTGTATATAAAGTCAGATGAGGTTGCAAATTCAATTCAAAAATGAGATTAGGAATAAGGAAAAGCCCCAAAGCTTACCCAGGAACTGCATCTCCCACTCTCGGACACTCTCCATCTGTACAGCGTTGAGGTCAGACAGATCGTCATACTCGTCCCTAAGAGCATCCTTTTCCAGGCAGAACGTGGCCAGGCCTCTGGATGCATCCCGGCCTGCAAAAATCCCATAAGGACCCTCTGCGGAACAAGTAAACAAAGAAGGAGCCATAATAAGAGCAAGCATTCATAGCAACAACAGCAACAAAAACTTGTGGTTGCTAGCCATTTAATCTTTCTTGCTTTTTTTTCTCATTCATTATCAAAAATAAAAATAAATAAAACTGATGAATCATCTGATTGCCATGTGAGCTTTTTTTGCTTGGGGCTGTTTTGCCAAGAGATCTCACACAAGGCACATTTTAATGATTTTAAGCAAAGTAAATGCACTGCTGGTGTTAAGCACCACAAAAGGGGCATTAAGTAACATTAAATCAATATGCTTTTAAGAGATTATTTGTTCTTGACTCGCACATTCCATTTATGGTCCATGATGCAGAGATAAAATGGGGTCAGCCTTCCACAGCACCTAGGCTAACGTTAGCTAAAGCAGTGACACATCAGCAACTCGGTCGAGTATTCTGGGCAAATATCAACATTACGAATGCCAGAAGCTCTAAGTGTCTAGTGTCTACAATTACTATGTAACAGGGGTGATGAAGTGGTTTATCCAACTTTTTATTACGGAATCATTGCCTTCTGTCAATGACAACGTGATGTGATCAACCCATGTTTAAATAGCTAAAACGAAAGCGTTGCCTGCTGGCTACAAAATTAAGTTTAACTAACGGGATAGAGGCTAACCTTAGGAGTCTGTGTATATTCTGGGGGGGGAAATAAAACATGCAACGGAGTTTCACTAAACATTAGGACAGTCCAGAGAATAGCCTAAGCCCGGACCAGCACTGCCAATAGTCTTTCTAGACAGCCCGACTGTGGACCGTAACAATACAACAGCTGGTAAACACAAAGCATGCTGGCTAGCTAACGTTAAATATTGATGCCCACCATGCATGAGGTATATAATCTTTATTTATCTAATTACAAGCGAAATGCATACACAAATAAATGAGTGCAAAAATCAAGTAATCTAACGGAATAGTATTGTACTCTTATGATTAACCTCACATGTTCCCTTGCGTTAGCTAACCACCACTCCAGTAAATAGACTGAGCCCTATGTGATAAACGTCCAGTTGCTAACGTTAGCTTGCAAAATTGTTAGGCTTTATTGCGCCCAAAATTCTGGGACAGGTGGCAAGCTACCAATATAGCAATTTGGGAGCTGTTTTTTTATTGCTGTGCACTCACCTTTTCCATAAAACCTTTTGCCAGTGGTGACATCGAAGACTTTATTATTGACTGCCATTAAGATTCGGGGGTTCTGAAGTCCATCATACTCTCCCAGTTGTTCCAAACTGAAATCACGTCTTCTCATCTTGGGAAGACTCGCGGCCTCGCTTCCCTGGGCCGCGTCAGCACCAATTCTTCTGACCCACCGTCGATAAACTACATATACAATCGCAACTATTACCACTAAAATACTGATATTTAACAACATTCCGCCAAGACTAAGTCCGTCCGATTCATCAGATGTTCCCTGGCCGCCACTTGTATCAACTGGTCCACTCGAACTGTCTCCATCGTCCGCCATACTGCACGAGAGCGGCTACCCACCCATACCAGAAACCCGCCTCCTAGGGTTTTAATCGGTTACGATTGGGCTGCGTCAATAACGTTGTCCGTGCGAGGCGTTAGGCGTGTGCCAAAACAACTGCTTTTTGTTATGAATGTTGAATGTTTCGCCTTTTTGTGTGTGCATATTTTGATGATTGCAGTTTTTTATAAACATCTCATTAAATACTCTAGTTTAAATAGTACCACTGTTTTTCTACAAGGAAATGTTTTAAGAAAGAATTCAAGTAGGCTAAGGAGCAGGAAATTGTGAAATCTACTTTAAAATCAGATTAAATTTGATTAGTGCATTTCACAACATGAAATGTCACGTAATCGACGATTTACTTACAAAAAAACACCTGGCCTCCTTCCCAATATTGTGGAACTATTATTTTTGAGAACAACAATAAGGGTAATTTTCTTTTAAAAGTTATAGTTCTATAAAACAGACCACACAAACAACTTCACACAATCAACCAATACTTTATGTAATCTTAACGGTTTACAATTCATTACACGAAAATCTGGCATTGACATGCATGGCTATTTCTAAAACTCACACTCACACCAGCTAATAAACTCAAGAAAAATTTAATTTCATAAAGTCAAGATGAACAAAATAAAAGATGAATTGCAAATGATTCATATAGTATGTACACTTTAAAAATTTAAAACTAAACCTTCTTGATATCTGAAAGGTTAATTGCTGATAAAATTTAGCAAAAAGCTGCAAACATAATATGAAGTAAACATATAGATCTCTACAATTATTTTGATTGCTACAGTAGCTCAAACCCATAATTGTAGCTGAAATATTTCCTTTTGTTTATAATAATCAAATCGTAAAAGCCTTGAAAACAACTGCAATGATTATCTAAAACTAGTCCCACCAAACAAAATACAAAATCCTAATTTCGGAGGACTTAAAATAGGGTAAACAAAACCTTTTTTTTTGTGAAAGAGAAGAGATCATTTGAAAAGTTTTAAGTTAATATTCTATCCCAGACGCAAGTTAACAAAAATTAACATTTACGTAGCCCTGCCCACAGCTGGTTAGACTGTAAGGCCTTACAAATAGCACAATTAAAAAATAGCAAATCTATTATTTTGTGTCTTTATCGTCTTGGCTTCCACTCTCATCAAAGTACATTTTAAAAAAGATTATTTTTTTAGTTTTTTTTTACCAAAACAAGAAAACAACTCGAGTAGTGTCTGTCTGTTTCAAGATATTCCAAACCACTAAAACAAAATCTTTCAATCTCAAACATTTCTCAAACTCCTTTACTGAGACCAAATAAAAATACTTTATCTTTGTGAATCAACAAAGCTTCCCAGTACAGTCATGACTAATTTACAATTTAATTTAACCTGTTGCAAACTGTCGGAAGAGCTGTGGGGCAGATGCTAGTTGAAATGTATGACATCCAAAATATTAAAACCCATTTGCACAGGATAGGCATTTTTTCAAGACTGAAATAATAACCCCACAGCAAAACCTCAACCTGTGAATATGACCATTTGCCTCTTGAATTTAAAAACACAGCCGCCCGTCAGAGAAAGTCAAAATGTCGATGAATTCAACGCTACAAGCGTTTGTTATGCAGGGTAAAAAATGTTTAAGTACATAACAATCCAAATCAAATCATCCTAAGAAGTCTTACCACAGTAATTTTTTTGGTTTTCATTTGAAAGAGCAAATCTCTTCTCACTGTTAAGATTAACGCTGTCAACAACGCTCTCTCCTTCTCCCTCTCTCTATATCGTGTGTTAAATCAAATTACAGACAGAAAAGGATCGAGGGATTCACTTGTTTGATGTGCGACTTTCCTTTTTGGTATTACCAGCTCCAGCCTCAACCTTTCGGCCGTGGTGCGCTGAAGCTTTGGAGCCCGCTTTGGAGGCGGTTTCCTTGGGCTTGGGCTGTGTGGCGGCTGCCTGGGCTGCGGGGGTGGCAGTGGGGGTGGCGGTGGTGCTGGTGGCAGCAGGCTGGTTGGCGGAGGCAGGTTTGGAGGCCTGGGCAGGCTTTGAGGTAGGGTTGGAGGGGTGTCGTCTACGCCTTCCTTCGTCTCCAGCTGAGGTGGAGTTATGTCTTCTCCGCCCTACCTCCTCTACCATGGGGGGCTGTGCAAGCAGAGACAGGAAGTGTGAGAACAACCACACACACACACACACACACACACGTACACGTACACGTACACACACACACACGCACACACACTCTCACACTGACAAGCAAGTTGTTCTCTTACGTCAACTCTGAAGTCCTCCAGGTTCTTGAACTTAGCGAGGTGTTCCTGCAGTTTTGGGTCAATGGTCTGGTTTTTTATCTTGGAGTATTTCAGGAAGGCCCAGAACTTCTCCAATCCATACAACTGGCCTGGCACGAGCAAGAGAGTGCAATCATCATTAACTATTCTGACTTACACTCTCATATTATATATTCTCATATCATCTCATATCTGTATAGTAAGTGTGCATTGCCCCACCGCATGGCTTCATGGATCATCTATTACTTCATATTAATTGTTTTAGCTATAATGCTTCCCTTTGTTTGTAAAGTGTCCTTGGGTACATGGATGGCTCTCTTATATAAAAGTTATTATTATTATTATTATTCAAATCCCAAGTCTTGTAAACAAATGGTAATTTTGTCCTTAAATTGTGTCCCCGTTTAAAGTGAGCCAACTGTATTAAAGGATGTTACCTCTCTCAAAGTCCCTTAGGGTCTCTTCCTGGAAGTCCTTGTAGAGATCTAGCCTGAATCTCCTCTCCAAACCGTAGCTGTAGTATCGAAACAGACACTCCAGACCATACCTTCAAGACAAATCACACACAGCCATCAGTGGTAGAACTACCAAAGAACAGTTTAGAAGTATCATGAGACCTAGAACGAAATGGCACTTGGCCCTTAAGCTATTTCATTTTTTTTTTCTTCCTAAAAGTATATTACTGTTGTCACGTGGGCCAACTGATTTACTGTTAACAAGCTCTGGGTTTACTTTCTCACAGGGAGCTTCAGTTGATTTGGGTTTTACACAAGGCTCAAAGGAACACTCAGTCTAACTTTGACACATAGGGGAAAATTTTTCTTTTCGTCATTAAGCATGACAGGCTTTGAAACCGAGAAAAGAAAAAAATTGAGCAAATCTTGAGACCTTTAGGATGGCTGACTACTTTAAACCAAGATCGTAAGATAAGTGGAATATCCCTTTAACAAGTAGCTTTCACTTCAAAAATGTTAGGCTTGACTAGCCAACTTGTCAAACCAGTTTTGAAAAGCAAACGTCTTCAAATTAACAAGCGTGTTCTTTCTCTAAACAGCTGTTGGCTTTTTTTCCACATACCCTGAGACCAACATTCTCCCCAAACTGGTACGCCATAGAACCGCCTACATACTTAGACAAGAATGTTGGCTTGGCAGGTATCTCTGTGTGCTCCAGGCAAAAACACAGCAAGGTCCCTGCTCGTCAGCCTGCTCTATGCTATTAACTCTGCAGTAGCTTTGACAGAAACGAAACCTATAGAATCTCAGGATCTACTTGAAACCATGCCAACAGGCACTTTGTATATTAATGGTCCGTTACAATTGGGTTTAACAAAGGCACTTTGTACAACTCAAAGACTTTCAATGAGGCTTTATAGCCACTGTTTAGGGTGTATTCTATCAGCGTTAAACCCAGAAATTAAAAGGGGTGTTTGAACCAATGTCCTTTTAACAAACAAAAAAAGCATCCGAATGGGTCCAGTTCCACTTCGCCTGTTCTCTTCCTGCCCTTCTGTCTGCTCACCTGTAGTTTTCCTTGGCGTCCTCCAGAGCAGCATGCTTGAACTCTTCGTACATCTTCCTGTTGAAGTTGTCTCTCAAGAAGAAGGACCAGAATCTGAAGAGAGTGTTCATCTCCTGAGACTGGCCTACACCCGACCGCTTCCTCTCTTCAAAAAAAATAAAAAATAAAAAAAAAATGAAGAAAAAGTAAATTAACAGATGGAATATTTTAATTGTGTAGTCATGCTTATGACAACATAATACTTATTTTTTAATTAAAATACATAATCTATACTGGTAAAATACAATACAGGTAAAATATAAAAACAGCCATAACAGAAGATTTCAAGTTACATGGCATGGTCAGGAATACAAATGTGTGTGTGTGTGTGTGTGTGTGTGTGTGTGTGTGTGTGTGTTTGTGTGTCTATATGCATGTGTGTCTGCGTGTGTGTGTGTGTGTATGTATGTATGTATGTGTCCGTGTATTCGTCCGTGTGTGTGTCTGTGTCTGTATGCATGTGTGTATGTGTGTCTGCGTGTGTGTGTCTATATGCATGGGAATGTGTATGTGTGTGTGTGTGTATCTGTATATGCATGTGTGTGTGTGTGTGTGTGTGTGTGTGTGTGTGCATGTCTATGTGTGTCTGCGTGTGCATATTTATGTGTCCATGAATGCGTCCGTGTGTGTGTCTATATGTATGTGTGTCTGCGTGTGTGTATGTATACGTGTCCGTGTATGCGTCCGTGTGTGTGTGTGTGTGTGTGTCTGTGTCTATATGCATGTGTGTGTGTGTGTGTGTGTCTATATGCATGTGCGTATGTGTGTCTGCGTGTGTGTGTGTGTGTGTGTGTGTGTGTGTCTATATGCATGTGCGTATGTGTGTCTGCGTGTGTGTGTGTGTGTATGTGTGTGTGCGTGTGTGTGTTAGGGTGGTGAGCCCCATACCGTTAAAGCACCGTCTGCGGTATTTGTGGTAGCCCTGCTGGGTGAACCCGTTGTCCCGAAGCATCTCGTGGGACGGGTGCCAGAACTTTGGCAGAGACTTGGGCGTGCAGCTGTAGCCCGCTGAGAGAGGAGCACCTTCTGATGGAGACGCATTGGAGCTGCTGCAGAGGAAAGATCACCCACCCCCAGGAACGCTTAGTAACACGGGGTGGACACAGACAGACATAGGAAACAGTTGTTTTGTTTCGTCGAAGCTACCTGATGGATGAGGAGCGGGGCCGGTGCTCGCGGGAGTCCATCACCCAGCCGATGTGACACTCCTGAGGAGGGTTGGAGCTGTGACGAGTCTTCTTCTTCCTCGGTGTCTGAGAAACAACAAGAGAGGTTCAAGTAATGAACCAGAGCTATTTCTACCAGAAATAGTACATAGAAGAAAAAAAAGGGAGATGGCCCAGACTTCACACTCAAATCATACCACTCACTCACACCAGACGCAAGCACGCCACACAAACTCACACACGACAAAGCAATTCAGTGCATGTTAGTTATTTGCATTCTGAGCAAACCGGGCATGGAATCGTCTCCTGTCCCTAATAAATGGTAAATGGTAAATGGACTGCATTTATATAGCGCTTTTCAAGCGGAATGGAACCAAAGCGCTTTACAATGTTGCCTCTCATTCACCCATTCACTCACACACTCACACACCGATGATGGCGGAAAAAAATAAAATAAATAAAAAGGAGCTTGATCCGCTTCACCACTAGTCCCATTTCAAACGTTAACACACAGACTCCCGTCCAAAGAGGCTTATGATTCAAACACTTAAACCTCCTGTGCTACTCGGAGCAGACATTTTAAAGTGCCATGGTGGCCGAGCGGAGCGGGAAGCTAGCGTAGCGCTAGCAGCAGCTCAGACAGAGTGGGAGCGGATTAGCCACCTTAGTCCAGTAAGCTTTGACACGACCAGTTCAGCAACCATCAGGAAGCTGCCTGGAGGGGTGGGGCTGCCTCTCTCCCTCAATGCCACTCCTTCCTCCTCCTTCCTCTGGTCCTCTTCCTGCTTCTCCTCCTCCTCCTCCCTGCTCCTTCTGCAGTTCCTCCTCCTCCCCCTCCTCCTCCCCCTCCTCCTCTCCTCCTCCTCCTCCTCCATCCCTCTGTTTATCTCTCTGTTTGTGCTCCTGTTGCTACTTCTCCCTCTCTCTGCTCCACTGTGTTCCTCTCTGCTCCTCTCCTCCTCTCTGCTCCTCTCCTCCTCTCTCCTCTCTCTTTCTCCTTGTCTGGGTTCCTTTCCTCCTCTCTCCTCCCTATTCCTCCTTGTCTGGGCTCCTCTCCTCCTCTCTCTTCCTCTCTGCTCCTTCGAAATAACACAACATTTTGTTTGCGTGCACCGGATGGACATACTGTATGTATGCAAGACACACACACACACACACACACACACACACACACACACACACACACCTCCTCACCTCTCCTGCTGCTCCTCACTACTCCTGCTCATGTCCCTGCAGTGTCCTCACCAGAACCCAGGGACAACATTGACTGACTAACGATACATGTTGTTTTTATACTCTGCTGCTCTGAAGGGTTCACAAGGCACATTCATCCTCTCTCTCGCTCTCTCTCTCTCTCTCTCTCTCTCTCTCTCTTTCTTGCTCTATCTATCTCTCTCTCGCTCTCTCTCTCACTCTCCCTCTTTCTCTCCCTCCCTCTCTTTCTCTCTCTCTCTCTCTCTTGCTCTATCTATCTATCTATCTATCTATCTATCTATCTATCTATCTCTCTATCTATCTATCTATCTATCCATATCTCTCTCGCTCTCTCTCTCTCGTCTCACCTTTCCGCCTGTTTGATCA